>CAUYON010203031.1:0-69557 GCA_963573935.1 Arctocebus calabarensis
CTGAGGCAAGAGAATCGCTTAAGCCCAAGAGCTGGAGGTTGCTGTGAGCAGTGTGACGCCACGGCACTCTACCCAGGGCGATAAAGTGAGACTCTGTCTCTACAAAAAAAAAAAAAAAAAATATATATATATATATATATAATAAATAAATAAATAATTAAAAAAAAAGAGACAACTTTTTAAATGTCTCTTTCTGAATGCGAGCCGTTTAATATGTGCATCTATCTGTTTCTCTGTTCTCTGTATCTCTCTATATCCCCTGAATATGTCCTTTTAATCCTATGCCTCTCTGGGTCTGTATCTCTCTTTGTCTCTATCTCTGTCTGTTTCTTTTTCTCTGTTGCTCTCCAACATCCTCGCTCCAAATTCAAAAGTAACTGACCTGGGAGCCCCAGTCTTTTCCTATAACCCTGTGAGGGGAGAACCTCCCTGGCACTGGTAGGTTGAGAAATGCCAGGTCCAGAGCTGCTGCTGGGGTGCCAGAGACACTGCAGAAACGCCTGCCGAGTGTGGAGGCTGAATCTGGGAACAATGAGAAATTATCTGTTAATTCTCAGATCCTGCCACCTGCTCTGCTCCGAACAGGCTCCTTGCCTTCAGTTTAGATGCAAATTCCCCCACTCGATGTAAGCAAAATATTGATTTCCCTGCCTCACAGGCTGGGCCCTTGGAACGATCTTGTGTTTTTTTTCATTCCCTGCAAAGGCAAAACAAGGCGCTTTGTTCTGCGAATTTCCCCAGGAACTAGAGAAGGGGAGGGAGAAAATCGCCGGTGGAGTGACAGAGTTGCCATAAACACGGGCAGAGAGCAGTTCTTTTCCATTTGTATTTTACATAAACACAAACCTGCCACTTGGGAAGCTGCTAATGAACATCTCCTGGAGTCCTCCAAGCTCCCGTCTCTCCCAGGGGCTAAGGTCTGGATCGTGGGTGGAGGAGAAGGTGATAGGGTCTCTGGGCTCCTCAGATGGGTTCTTAGAAGCACCCAGGAGGCTAAGGGGGACGCCAGAGCCTCACCAGTTCTTGAACAGCAGCTGAATACTTCCCGCAGGAAGGCAGCCTGGATTGTATAGAGCTGCTGGGGTCCAGCCCGCTCAGTCCCTCCGGCCCGAGTTTCTAGCCTTCACCAAGTGCAGGCGCCAGGGGTCAGGGTGGAAACTGCGAGCCTGCCCCAAGTGACCCTCTCTCTCTTTCTCTCCTAATCCTGTGCCCGCGTGATGGTAGCACCAACTGGTCCTTCAGCACCGTGGACAGAGCCAAAGCGCTTGTCCAGGCACGAAAACCGACTGGTTAGCCCAGGGTTCCCGAAGGCCTCGCCTTGGCCCCTGGTGCCCAGGGCACAAGCTATCAGGGGCTTGCATGTCCACGGACCAGCTGGCGCGGCTGGAGCAGATGGCGAGCAGTGGAGACCGCCAGGAGCTGGGGCTCCGAATCTCCTCCCTCCGGAAAGTGAGTCACTGCCCGAGCCACTTTTAATTAACGTGTTAATTAGGAGGAAAGACCCTTCTCCCCCACCAGTCACCAGGCCGACACCAGTCCCGCGGTTTCCGGAGTCTCCAGCTAAAGTTTCCTTCGTAGCTTCAGGAAAGCAAAGGGAGCTGAGTCTGGAGCTTCGGGTGAGCCTCACGCAGGAAGGACCCCATGGCCGACGGGAGAGTGGGGAGACCCGAGGCTGTGATAGGTCCCTTGCAGGGCCCGGATTCCCTGACCATCCTGAAGACGGCCCATACATTTCCAGAACTGAGTGGGGCACCTCGAGGCCCCTCATCCAATCTGTTCCTGGGCCCGCTCCACAGTTTGGGGCCGGGGGCTCCACTTCAAGTCTAGCCTCAATCGTCCCGTTTAGTTTTCTGCCTTTTCGCCCCTTGTTATGCTTAATGGACACATTATGTCCTTGCACCAAAGCGGGGAGGTGGGTCGGTGGCAACTGAGCGACGTCTTGAAATGCCCCCCATTTCTATTCGCCAGAAACTTTCCCCTCCGGTTGCCATGGAGAGAGACAGCCGCTGCCTCTTGTCGCCATAGCAACGTGCGGGACCGCGGACCGCAGGATTGCGGGGCTCAGAAAGTCTTCTTGCAGTTCGCATCGCCCCGCTGTCTTGGGGCCTTCTACCTCCGAAGGTGGGACTCAGGGCAGGTGTGACTAACTTCTCCCATCAGGAACCTCAGCCAAGGTCCCCTCCCACCTTCAGCCCGGTCACCCCCCTTTCTCTACAGGGTTATCTGTTTCGCTGCCACTTGTGTGGCATGTAGCAGTTTACTGTGTGTTTTCACAAACACTATCTTTATATCCCCAGGGAGCCCGTAAAACACTCAAAATTATCACTTCTTTTACCCAGAGGAAAACTGAGGCTCAGCGAGGCCCAAGGTCACACACACCGGGCAGAGAAGCAGCAGCAGGAACCAGGGCTCTCTCCCGGCCTTGCACCCTCCGAGATTCGGGACAGCCAGGCTCTCTCGCCTCGACCCGCCCGGGCCCAGGCCGGTCCCTGAGTGTAGAGGGGGCGGCCGTGAGGCGCCAGACTTGTCAGCTGCCGCGGGATGCCACGTGAGGGGCGGGGACCCTGCGGGGAAGTGATTAAAAGCAGAACAGAGCCGCAGGGGGCCGCTGCGGGGAGGGTCTTCTTGGACGGCCTTGCCCCGCCCCAGCCCCGCCGCGGAGCGGGTTCCAGCCGCTGCTCCGCAGGCCTGCTGTCTGGGGCATGAGCGGGGTGTGGGGGGACGGGGGGCCTCGGTGCCAGGCGGCGCTCGCGGTCCTTGCCTCGCTGTGCCGGGGCCGGCCGCCCCCTCTCGGGCTGGACGTGGAGACTTGTCGGAGCTTCGAGCTGCAGACCCCAGAGCGCAGTCCCAGCGCCGCCGACTCAGGTAACGGGAGACTCAGGGCCCCTCCCTTCCTGGATTCTCGTCCAGGCGGTGCCCCCTCCCCAAGGCAGCGGTCCCAAGAGCCCGGAACCTAGAGAGACAACTCCAGCTCCGGATTCTGGGCTGGGAGCCTGCCTCAGCCAGTCCCCGGCCCATCCAAAGGGGACAGGAGAGGGAAGAACCCCCCAGCCCCTCCCGCGTGACTCGTGCGGGGACCCCAGCGGACCCCCCGGCTCCGGGACGCGGCACCTCCGGGCTCCGGTTCCCCTGGAGTCCCTCCGCGTCCCTGCGGGCCATCTGCTAGGAGAGGGGTCCGTGCGTAGTGCAGGAGACCGGGACGTCCGACGCAGGAGTGTCTGGGTGTCTGGGTCCAGGGTCCACCGGCCTGCGCGTCTGTCTGTCTGATCTCTCGGTGACAGCGGCCGAGCCTCCTGGGTCTCTCGGGGAGAAACTTGGGTCTGCGGCTGGCACGAGGTCTTTGTGTCCGGGTGTCTCTCGGCTGCGAGCGCTTTCCTCGTCTCCGCTGGGGGGCGGGGGACAGGGGCGGGCTGGGGGAGGGTGTCGCTGCGCCCTCCCCCGCCCCCCGCCCCTCCCGCGCCCCTATAACTCGCCTGGGTCTCTCTCGGACTCGGACTCGCGGCCGGCGCTCTGCTGAGCCGGTGCCTCTCGCCGACTTTGCCGAGCGGGCGCCTCCCGCCCTAGCGGCGCGGACCCTGCGTCGGACGCAGCCCGGGGCGGCCGCCGAGCCGAGGCGGGAGCCCGAGCCGAGTCGAGCTCGCCTGAGCGGGTGAGTCCCGAGCCCGCGCCCCGCGGGGCCCGGGCCCGGCGCGCAGCTGCGGCGTCTCCCGAGAGTCGCGACAGCTGGAATGGCGTGTCGCGCCCTGGAGGCGGGAGCTGCGGGAGGGAGGGTGGGCAGCGTGGTGGCCAGCCAGCCCCGAGTATTACCTGCTGCATCAGTGCCTTGCGGCCACGCTCACCCGCCGCGGTGGGGCTTCTTTGTCCCGAAGCTGGAGGGTCCTGGGCGGGAGCGAGTACCGGGTCCTCTCCGTGGGGCAGAGGCTGGGGGAGTTCGAGGCCTGGAGAAAATGTGGAGTGGGGGTGGGGAGATCTTGCAGGGACCGAAGCGCTGGGGTTCCTTGAGGCTCAACACTCTCCACCCCTCCTTTACCCCCATCCCCAGTAGTGGGGTCCTGGGCCTAGGGTTTCGCGGGAGTTGCCCTGTTTCTCTGCACAGCTGGCGCGGGAAAAAAGAGGAGGGGGCTGCGGGAGATGAGAATTTGCTCCCCAAACGCCTTTCCAGAGACAGGAAGCCAGGGACAGGAGAGAGGGTTCCGGGAGCAGGTACAGGTGGGGTAAGGTCCCCTGCGGCCGCGGGTTGCCAGGCCCTGTTTTTACTTGAGGTGAAGGGTCAGATATAAAGGTAGATTCTGGATGAGGCACGCTGTTTCGGGGAGGGGGTAGTGGGCCCAGGGAAGGCTGTGTGAGCGCCGTGTATGAGGAGTGGGCTGTATCCAGCATTCGGGGTCAGTGAAGCCTCCCACCCTAGTCCTGTGAGAGTCATAGGGGGCGCTACTTTCTCTTTGGCCCTGGGAATGTTTAACCAATGGGTTGATTACTGCAGTAGAAGGGACTAAGGTTAGATGCAAAGAAGAACTGGGAGGGTATAGTGACAAGAGATTGGGGAAGTCAATTCTCTCTTTTGGAGATTCTCAGAACTGCAAGAATTATTAGACTCTAGTTCTCTGGTGCCATTCCTCCTACACCACCCATCTCCCTATACCCACCAAACAGAATTTTCCCCAAGTCAGGTGCCTTTTCCTGCCTCTCCCTACTCTCCAGCTCCTTTCCATCTTTTCCACCAATGATCCATCTCCAGTGGGGCTTAAAACAGGTCCTGACCACTCAGAGCCAGAGGTGAGAACACACCTGTTGAGTTCCCCCTGGGAAGGAAGCTGCCCCTCCTGCGCATCCAGAGCAGAAATGCTGGGGGTGGGGGTAAGGGCTCCTGGGGAGTTCAGATGCGTGTGTTCAACATGTCCTGACAGGGGGCGGCACTGGTGCTCTGACTGCAGAGGGATGCCCCATGGTGGAGAATGACAGGTGCCTGGATGGCCAAGTCAAGGGGAGAGAAGCTTGAGGGGTGAGAGTCAGCAGGCTCAGATGAATCAGGATGCCTTCCTGCAGGCTGCCTCAGAGGGGAGTCTGAGTTGTCAGCCCTGGAAGACTTTAACTTTGGCTGCTGAGTCACAAGTCCCAAGAAGCCCAAGGGCCATGCTGGGAGGCTGAAAGAGATAGAGGAGGCAGAAGGAGGCGTTGGTCATAGAAAAAGAAAGAAAGTGGTTGAGAGGGGCTTTGAGACCTTGAGAATTTAGGTGACTACAGGGTCTGGGGAGCTGCCACGGAGCTCAGGACAAGGCTCCAGGTGTCCACCTCCCAGCCTGCTCCCTGCAGCTCTGAGCCTCTTACCTGGGTGCAGATTCTCTGGCCAGAGTTATGCTGAAGCTTTTTCTTTCTTTTTTCTTTTTTGCAGTTTTTGGCTGAGGCTCGGTTTGAACCTGCCACCTCTGGTATATGGGGCCAGCGCCCTACTCCTTTGAGCCACAGGCGCTGCCCGTATGCTGAGGTGATTGCTAGAGCGTGCCCGGCTCCCACTACCATTTTATGTTTCTCTGACTTCCTCCTGTTCTCTGGATTTCTAGTGACACCCTGTGAGTCAACTACTTTGAGATTCAGGCTCCACTGTCATTTATGGAGAGCCTCCCACCTGCCAGGGTCTGTGCTAGGAACTGCACAGATATCTCAGTTAATTAGACCCTGACTTGGAAACACCTGTACACAAACGTTCAGCTACAAGCAAGTTCCCCCTTTTCTTTAAAAACTCTAAAGGGAGGGCGGCGCCTGTGGCTCAAAGGAGTAGGGCGCTGGCCCCCTATATTGGAGGTGGTGGGTTCAAACCCAGCCCCGGCCAAAAACTGCAAAAAAACCCAAAAATCTTTAAAGGGAAAGGGTCTGCTTTCCTTCTTAGTACACCTCAAGTATACACTAACAGGCAGTTCTTCGACCTTCCCTTGTGTCATTTGCCTTGTGGAGGTGAATAAACTTTGTCTGTAACCAAATTGCAGGGTTTGATATGGTTAGCATGGGTTCTGGACTTAAGGGTTTAAGCAGAAGCATTCCAGAAAATGTTCCGGAAAATGACAGAAGGCCCTGAGCTATGCTCTCCCTCCCAGGCTGACAGCCAGGAGTGGTTATTCTCCAGGTCACCTATGGCCACAAGATGTGTGTGGTGTTTGTTCACTTCACTAATGACTCTGGAGATGTTCTGTGATTCAGCCACTGGGCTTCAAAGGAGCCTTTTGCTACACAGAAATTTTCCCCCCTGCCTGTGATGACGAATGAAATGTACATGTCATTAAAATACCAGGTCCTGTTTCTATAACGGAATAATCAGCAACTCCCTCACTCGTCCCTGGAAGGAAGGAATTCTGCAGATGTTGCCTCTTTTGAGGAAAGGTGCCATACACGATCCTTTAGAACCTGTGGAAAAGATATCCTGACTCTGGTGTGTTTTGAGCTTTAGAATTCTAGAAGCATGGTCTAGTATGTACGAGTTGATTACAGTTATAGTTCTAGACTTATACTTCTAGAAATTCTCATGATTTATAGTTGTAGAAGATCTCTCAGGACCTGGAAATTTCAAGCAAGGTGGTGGTTTCAGTATGCCCCATCCCTGAGCTCTGTGCCAAAGATGTGATCTAATGTTCTAACTTTACTCGGTCTTTAGGGGTATATAACTTGTGGCTCCAAACGATTAGGACTGGCATTGAGGCATCTGGATCAAGTCACGTTTCCTTAGGATCTGTGTAGGGTTGTCTAGAGTGGGGTAAAGCATGGCAAGAAAAGCTAAGTGGCACCCTGCTACCTTTGCTTAGGAAAAGAAGCCTCTGAGGACTGGGTCACGCTAGAAACTGAAATCAGAGAGGTCTTTAAAAGTAGAAGCAAAAAGGAAAGTATAATAACACTGCCTCATCCCTTCCTTCTCTCTTTTAGGGCTGCTGAACTGGTTTTCTTGCTCTGCAAGGGCCCACCCAGACCTCCTCTCCTCTAGCAGCAGGTGTAAACAGGGAGAGGCGCAGAGAAGGAGGAGAATTTCCAACTTCCTGTCTGCCCCTCCCCTCCGTCACTCCAGCTTTGATCCCACATTCAGAGGGGTCACACACCCTAATCCGTCAGGTAGAAAGGGGTAGTTACCATCTGCCAAAATAATATTAATAATTGCTAAATTAGTGCTAAAGCTCTGTTAGCCATAGCACTCCACATTAGTTTCCAATTTAACTCTGAATCCCATAATAATGGTGGAAATGGGCACCAGTCATAAAGCTTGGTGTGGCCCTAATTAGCTCAGCATTGTCTCTCCTCATCATGGCTTTTTCAGGAGCATTAATTCCTTCTCTGTTTGGACTCTGCTAATTATCCCCATTGGTAGCTCAGCCTGCATCTGTGAAAGAAGGAAAGGAAGCAAAGGCCCTCTACTCCCCCGCCCCCAACCCTGAATTTTAATTACACCGGGTTCTCCTAATAAATTTACAAACCCCAGCAGGGCTTATTATTAATGGACCTTGCCTGTGAGCTTCAGTACTCAATAGCCCTATTCTCTCAACACACACTCACACACAGTCAGGTATTCCTCGAGTATATCTCTGCATGGGACTTCTCCAGAGGCCACTGGTTATTTGCCTGGTAACTGGCAGGCAGCCTGTAGTGTCTACTTTCCAGGGAAGAAGAAAGATGGGGCATAGGAGGCGGGTCATGAAGAGGCCGCTCATCCCCATCTCTAGGCTTCTGCTCAGGTCAGGTCAAAAAGAGGAGGATGCCCCTGAAATCTGCTAAGAAATGCCTCTCCAGCTTCTCTGCCCAGCCTAGGAATCCACAGCTCAACTTTCAGTCTCTTCAGATGCCTGGATCAAGAGCCCAGACCCTGGCATCAGAAAGTCCTAGGTTCAAATCTGAGCTTTTCCACTTAATTGCATTGTACCCTTGAAGAACTTACTCACTTAACATCTCTACACTTGGTTTACCTTTGAGAGGTGAATACCAATTTCTTAGGGAGGCTGTAAAGGTTAATTAGATAATGTAAGGGACATAGGGCTTATCATGTAGAAATAAATAGCAAGTGATATTATTCGAATTAATATTACTGGCTCTGCCCAGATTCTCTTCCTTTCCTAGAGTAAATGTGGTTCTTCCAGGCTCTCGGGCCTCTGCGCCACTTGCTGTCCAGTCTCCGGGCTGTGTTTTGTCTGTGTCCTCAGCCAAAGCAGCTCCTGCTCTCCAGCCTTAGCCCAGTTTGTTTCTGAGGGTCCAGCAGCAATCTCAGGCCCTGAAACCAGCCTTCTCCGGCTGGGGGTGAGCAGGGAAAAGGGTCCTTTCTTTTTGCTTCCTCTCCCCAGTTTATCTTTCCAATCACTATCTGTTCATGAGAATGCCTGTTATGTTACAATATGGATTTTCCTGACGTGGGAGCCCATTAGAAAAATGGGAACAGAGCAAGCGATGAGAACTGCTATGAATCCTAACACCCTGGGTGGAGACAAGGGGCGGGGGCTCCAGGGCTGTCTTTGGAGAAAGACGTGTCATCGAGGAAGACAAGAAACCCTGGGCTGCTAATGAATAACGAAGCACTTTCTGGAAGAGAAGGGAGGGCACGGAACATTACTCTGACCAGACAGTCTCATTGAAGGGCACAAGCAGGCCCTGCCCTGATGGCCTTTCGGGGCTCTCACCTTCCCAGGAGAGGAAAGGGGACTGAGGTCTCGCAGATTCTTTGCCCTCTCCTCCGGTGTCTCCCTTCCCGGTCTCTGAGGCTTAGCTTGGTTTTGACACAGCAAACTGTTATGCTCCTCCAAAAGCCAAAACATGATGAGTAACAGCAGCTTACATTTGGGGGACATTCACTATACCAGGGACTGTGCTCAAAGTCTTCGCTTGTTTAATCTTCACAGTGATTCTGTGAGATGAGGTAACTAGAATCCTCACTAAATAAAAGAGGAAACCAGGATTTGGAGAGGTTCGATAACTTGCTCCAAGTCATACAATTAGGAAGCAATGTAGATGGTACGTGCCCTGTGGTCATGCTGGTACTGGTGCCCAGCCGAGTTGCCTGCCGTGCGTCTGAGCACCTGGTGAAGTCCAGTCTCCCAGCCAGGCCTCGAAGCCATGTGCCCCTCCTTGTACAAAGCCATGTCACTGGGTATGTTTCCAAGCCTTAGTTCCATAGCTCTTTTCTCTCCCAGCGGACCTTGGATAATTCGCTGCTGTGATTTACCAAACCAGGTGCCCGTGGAATACTGGAGCTCCTCTGCTACCTGAATGGAGATATTTAACAATGGATGTTGAGGAAGGGACGTCTCTCCTCCAATTTCCAAGAAAACTTTGCAAGAGCATGAGATGTTCTCAAATGATTTTTCTCCCATGAACTTCTTCTTACTCCTTTGGAATTCATTAGTGCTTACCAGCTGATAGTAACAACGAAACAACTCCGAAAGTAGCAAGCAGATGAATATTAATAGAAAAACTTGGAGATGTGTGATCTTTAATATAGTATGTATTATGTCTAGAGATAAAGAGAGGTACATTATTTATGTATGAAATAAGTATATTATTTCTGCTAGTAATATTGTCCTTGGTTTATAATGATAAGATTAAAGCTATCTCTATTTATTAGGTGTTCATGGCATGCAGATATTCTGGCCATTAAACAAATTTCAAAACTAAGGGATATTCAGAACTAGACTGGGTATAGCTAATAAAAATGGGTAATAATTATTATATTGCTTACTAAATTCTAGGTGTTTGTGCCAGCACTTTTGATCTCTTTTAAACTTCACAATGACTTTATGAAGTAGAATCTATTATTACCCCCATTTTATTTTATTTTATTTCATTTTTTTTTTTTTTGAGACAGAGTCTCACTGTGTGGCCCTGGATAGAGTGCTGTGGCATCATAATAGCTCACAGCAACATCAATCTCTTGAGCTCAAGCGATCTTCTTGCCTCGGCCTCCTCAAGTAGCTGGGACTTCAGGTACCTGCAACACCCAGCTAATTTTTTCTATTTTTAGTAGAGATGAGGTCTTGCTCTTGCTCAGGCTGGTCTTGAACTCCTGAGCTCAAGTGAGCCGCCTGCCTCAGCCTCCTGGAGTGTTAGGATTACAGGTGTGTGCTACTGCACTCCAACTATTACACCCATTTTACAGATGAGAAGACTGAGGCTGAGAAATCTTACGTAGTTTGCCAAAGTCACACAGTTTAAAACCAGGGGAGGTGGACATAGAAAGACCCCAGTCTGGCTCTCATCTCTCTAGGCTGAAGAGGAAGTAAAGAAGGAAGAAGAGAGAGAAGAAGAATGTAAATACTCAGAAAGTACTTTCTCTTTTTCAGTATTGTGCTCAGCACCTTCTCCCTTACTAGAGGGTTACCTCTGTCTTGTCCTGAGGCCAACACACAGTATGAATAGGAAAAACTTTGGGTCAGGATGTGGAAAGGTAGCAGAGTAGTGCATCAGAGTTCTATCTGCCTCACGGGGTCAAAGTTTGAACAAGATGTGAGTAGGAAAGAGGTTCTGAAGGCTTTTTGTGCACTTGTGGTTTCCTAGGGTGTAACATTTCTCAGTGAGTTGGCCCCAGCCAGCCCAACTAGTCACGTGTCTTAGTCACATATCTTAGATCATTTAGGCCGTTGTACAGCCCTAGGCCGGTGTTTTTCAACCTTTTAAAAAATCTCTCAGTACACTTGAACCTATAGTTAAACTTCCATGGCACACTTACATTATATTGATTAAAAAAAGAGTAAATAAAGGAAGATACTGTGCTTTGAACTTTCAAAAATAATTTAATTAATGACTAAAAATTTTTCACCACACAACTAAGATCCTCTCACAGCCCACTAGCCGGCCAAGGCATACAGATTGAACATCACTGCCCTGGACATTACAGGAGCCTACGCCCCTTCCTAACCTTAAGGTACCCCTGACCAGGGGGTAAGGACTGTCTGAATTCGCATATAGTGACTTTAAAGGGGCTAAATCCTCTACAGTCACTCCCCGCCCAGTCCGATTCTGTGTTTACCACCTTGCATCCCCTGTGAGGATGAACCCACTCAAATTCCAGACCTAATTCTCCTTTAATTGCCTGCCAGTGAGATGCCAAAAAGCCCAGGCTTTCCTGGTTCTGGAAGAAGATTCTTCAGGCCGGGGAAGGGTCTCCTGGTTTTCTGTAACCAGCCTTAGGTGCTCGGGGGCTTGGGTACTGATAATCCGTACCCTCTGCCTTCTCTGATCACAGCTCCAAGGGAACCACAGCTGAGGGTCACGTGGAGAAGCAATCTAAATAGCAACCATACCAAGGGAAAACTGATTCAATCGGCTCGCCCCCTTCCCCCACCTCTCTATTCATTTATGAATTCATTTTTTTGTCAGGCTGAACATTTAAATGCACTCTATGCTCTCTGGATTCCCCTTACACCCCCCTCCTCATTAAAATTCTAATTATTACCAGAACAAGTAAGATGTCTGATCAAAGGGAAGCAAAGCCCTAGAAATACCTTTTGTTTTAAGGTGACTCATATTGCAGAGAATATGCAAAACAACTGTAACAGAGAACAGATGTGACGGGTCGGGAATGGTCAGGTATGTGGAGTAAGGACACATATCTGTGGTAGTTTTCCTGGTGATCCTGGTGGGATAAAGAACTGACGACTGGTCTCCAAATTATTTAGCGGAAAAAAAAAATTGACTTAGTACCACCAATATATGTTTATTCCTTCCCAAGTTACATCCATGTTCTACAAAGGTAACATTGCAGCGCTGGACTGGCTGGTTTGTAGTCCAGTTCTACAACTTACTAGCTGTGTGATCTGTGCATTTATTTAACCTTCTGTGTCTCAGTTTCCATACTTGTAAAAAGAAGATAATAATGGTATCTGTTTCATTGGAGAGGATTAAGTGAATGAACATATAAAAATATAAAGTCTGGACATAGTAATGTTGAATAAATGAGCTAAATCCAATAATAACCCAGGTACGGTGGCTCACTCTCAGAACTCTGGGAGGCTGAGGCAAGTGGATCGCCTGAGTTCATGAGTTCGAGACCAGCCTGAGCTAGAGAGAGACCCCATTTCTAAAAATAGCCAGGCACTGTGGCGGACACCTATAGTCCCTGCTACTTGGGAGGCTGAGGCAAGAAAATCACTTGAGCCCAAGTCAGTCTTATAGCTATGAGCTGTGATGCCACTGGCACTCTACCGGGGGTGACAAAGTGAGACTCTTATCTCCAATAAATAAATAAATAAATTCAATAATAAAAAATGTTATTATTATTATATATTATTAGGATATATATATAATATTATAATCCTATATCTCAAAGCTTTGGTGTCTTTTAAGATAATAAATACATTTTTTTCCCCCCTCTGGGCCCCTGAGATGTACGCACACCACACTGGAGACCTTTAGTCTAGACGTTAACTTAGAAACCGCTTTCTTGGTTCCCGGCAAGGAACTAAGGACTAACTCCAGCTCCCTGGCCAGGAAAAGGCCCCAACATCTCTGTTCAGGAAGCTGGGCTGGGAGTTGGGGGGGAGAGTGGAGAGGTGGGCGGTGGCTCAGGACTTGAGGATTCTCTGCTATAACTCCCTATTCGTGGAGGAAGTGCCTGAGCCAGGCAAATAACCTGCAGCAAGGGAATCAGCAGGCAGTGCTGGCTTCCCAGGGAGAGCAGCTGATGGTCTCACCTCCTTCTCAGTTCCCTCTGGCGGGGGACAGCTTTCCCTGTGTGCTGTGATAGTACCCTAGATCCCCCCAGGAGGGACGTGGGCATCTGTGGATCCCACGCCTAGCTCAGAACCTGGTACACGGCCAGGGTTCAGTAAATGTTGGCTGAAGAGCCCTCTCATGTGTCATTCATTCATTCACTCATTCATTCCCACGTGCCAGTTTCTATGTAAAGCCCTGGTCCGATGAATGGGAAAAGCACAGGGATGTCATAGCCGAGGGTCGTCTACAGTGTAATCAGAGGCAAACAGTGGAGAGAATGCCAGGCTGGGTGGTAGGCGTCTGGGCTCTGCTCTGTGTGCCTCCTAGGCAAGTTCCCTCTCTGCTCCCAGCTGGAAAAGCACAGCACGGCCTCAGGACCTGTAGGGTCATTTCTCACCTTAAATGGTAAGATTTTTAAGGCACCGGAACAGGCTGATCCAGGGGCTGCAAACTCACAAGCCAACAGGGGCCAGGCAAGGAACAGGGAGCTGAGCATTGAATCCGTAAGGACACACCCTGCAAAGGGCTCTCCCCTTGCAGGGGCACAAGCGTCACCGACTCATTGGTCTTTTCCAGAGACGCCAGAACTGGGGTGATGATGATGATGGAATGTCCTAACTTTTCAATCATTATGGAAGCCAGATGAAACTTTTCTGCTGGCTCGTCCACAAGTGACTTTTTGTTTTTCTTTTTTTAAGACAGAGTCTCACTTTGTCACCTTTGGTAAAGTGCTGTGGTGTCATAGCTCACAGCAACCTCAAACTCTTGGGCTCAAGCAGCTCTCTTGCCTCAGCCTCCCAAGTAGCTGGGACAACACGTCCCCCCCACAACACCCAGCTATTGTTTTAGAGATGAGGTCTCACTCTGGCCCAGGCTGGTCTCTAACTTGTGAGCTCAGGCAATCCACCTACCTCGGCCTCCCAGAGTGCTAGGATTACAGGCGTGAGCCACTGTGCCCTGCCACAAGTGACTTTTTGCAAACACTGCCAGGCATGCCATTGGCTTTGAGCCTCTGACTTCTCCGCTCAGAGTGAGAAGAGGCCTTGGGGTCAAAGGTTCATCCAAGATTTGGGGAGGGAAGTGGGATGTGAGGTCTGCTTGATAATCTCCCGTGAAGGGAGGCATCCCTCACAGCTCTCCCATAATGGACATCTGATCACTGTGGTCACGGGTGGGCTGGAGGCAGGGCAGTGAGTGCCCACCTCCAAACCTATGACAACACCAAAAATAACAGTTTTACCTCAAAGTTCTTGAATAGCCACAGGAATGGAAAAGGACAGCTATAGAAATCATTTGTACAGGCATGCGTTTGGGATACTGCAGGTTTGGTTATAGACCATCATAATCAAGCAAATGTCAAAGTCAAGTAAGTTACACAATTTTTTTTTTTTTGGTTTCTCAGTGCATATAAAAGTTACATTTCCACCATAGTCTATTAAGCATGCAATAGAATTATGTCTAAAATATGTAAATATTTTATTGCTAATGCTGCTAATGATCATCTGATCCTTCAGCAAGTCATAATGTTTTGGCTGTGGAGGGTCTTGCCTCCACGTTGAAGTCCACTTACAGATCCGGGTGGTGGTTGCCGAAGGTTGGGGTGGTTGTGGCAATTTCTTAAAATAAGACAATAATGAAGTTTACTACATAAATTGACTTTTCATTTCACAAGAGATTTCTCTGTAACATGTAATCCTGGTTGTTAGAACTTCTTTCAGAATTGGAATCAATTCTCTCAAACACAGCCACTGCTCTATCGACTAAGTCTATGTAATATTTTAAATCCTTTGTTGTCAATTCAACAGCGTTCACAGCATCTTCACCAGGAATAGATTCCATCTCAAGAAACCACTCCTTTGCTTATGCATAAGAGGCAACTCCTCATCCATTCAAGTTTTATCATGAGATTGCAGCAATTCAGTCACACCTCAGGCTCCATTTCTAATTTTAGTTCTCTTGCTATTTCCACTACATCTGTAGTTACTTCCTCCACTGAAGTCTTGAACTTCTCAAAGTTATTTATTTTTATTTATTTATTATTATTATTATTATTGGAATCAGAGTCTCACTTTGTCCCCCTCAGTAGAGTGCTATGGCACTCACAACAACCTCAAACTCTTGGGCTTATAAATGATTCTCTTGCCTCAGCCTCCCAAGTAGCTGGGACTATAGGCACCCAGCCTCAACACCCGGCTATTTTTTTTTTTTTTTTTGTAGTTGTCAATGTTGTTTGGCAAGTCCAGGCCAGGTTTGAACCTGCCAGTCCTGGTGTATGCGGCTGGCGCCCTAGCTGCTGAGCTACAGGTGCTGAGGCCTCAAAGTCATTTATGAGAGTTGGAATCAACTTCTAAACTCCTGTCAATGTTGCTATTTTGACCTCCTCCCATGAATCATAAATGTTCTTAATGGCACCTAGAATGGTGAATTGTGAAACCAGAAGGTTTTCAATTTACTTTGCCCAGATCTCAATTAAATTGGGCAATTTACTTTGCTCAATTTACTTTATATTTGCTATGTCTATGGCAGCTATAGCTTTACAAAAATGTATTTCTTAAATAATAAGACTTAAAAGTTGAAATGAGTCCTGGATGCACAGGCTCAGAATGGGTGTTGTGTTAGGCATGAACAGGACATCCCTCTTGTTGTATAGGTCTGTCAGAGCTTTTGGATGGCCAAGTGCATTGTCAATGAGCAACAATGTTTTTACACGAATCATTTTTTCTGAGCAGTAGGTCTCAACAGTGGGCTTAAAAGATTCAGTAAACCATCCTATAAACAGATAGGCTGTCATCTAGGCTTTGTTCTTCCATTTATAGAGCACAGGCAGAGTAGATTTAGTGTAATTCTATTTTTTTTGCAGTTTTTGGCAGGGTTTGAACCCACCACCTCTGTATACGGGGCACCACCCTATTCCTTTGAGCCACAGGTGCTGCCCAAGATTTAGCATAATTCTTAAGGGCCCTAAGATTTTCAGAATGGTAAATAAGCATTGGTTTCAACCAAATGAGCAGCTGCATCAGCCCCTCTCAAGAGAGTCAGCCTGTCCTTTGAAGCTTTGAAGCCAGGCATTGATTTCTCCGCTAGCTGTGTAAGTCGTAGGTGTCATCATCTTTCAGTAGGAGACAGTTTCTTATACATTGAAAATCTGTTTGGTGCGTTCACCTTCATCATCTCAGCTAGCTGCATCTCACTGCAGCTTCTACATTAGCACCTGCTGCTCTACCTACTTTTGTGTTATGGAGACAGCCTCTTTCCTTAAACCCCATGAACCAACTTCTACTAGCTTCAGACTTTTCTTCTGTGGGTTCCTCTTTCAGCCTTCACACAATTGAAGAAAGCCAGGGCCTTGCTGGATTAGGCTCTGGTTTAAAGGAATTGTTGTGGCTGGTTTGATCTTTTATCCAGACTTCCCCATCAACAGTGAGGCTATTTTGTTTTCTTATCGTTGGTATGTTCACTGGATTAGCACTTTTAATTTCCTTCAAGAACTTTTCCTTTGCATTCACAACTTTGCTAACTGTTGGCGCAAGAGGTCTAGCTTTAAGCCTATCTCAGCTTTTGGCATTCCTTCCTTGATAAGTTTAATTGTTTCTAGCTTCAGATGTAAAGTGAGAGACGTGTGACTTTTCCTTTCCCTTGAGCACCTAGAGGCCATTGTAGAGTTAGTAATTATCCTAATTTCAATATTGTTGTGTCTCAATAGGAAAACCCAAGGAGAGGACTAGCCATTCAGTGGAAGAGTCAAAACACGCACATTTATTGATTAAGTTTGCCTTCTTACATTGATGCAGCTCATGGTGCCTCAAAACAGTGACAATAGTAACATCACTGATCACGAACCACACATCTGTATAACAGATATAACAATAAAATATCATGAGAATTTCCGAAATGTGACAGAGAGGCATGAAGTGAGCACGTGCTGTTAGAAAAATGGCACCAGAAGACTCGCTTGGTGCAGGATTGTTAACAGACCTTCAATTTGAAAAAAATGCAGTGTCTGCAAGGCTCAATAAAGGGAAGCACAATGAAACAAGGTGTGCTGTATTTAGCTTTGAAATACAACGTGTGGATTGGATTCCAACTTAATAGAAGTATTTATTGAGCCTACTATGTTCAGAGTTCTGGGAGTCCTGAAGAAATTAATCCCCACCCTTAAAGAGATTATGCCCCGTCTTATTCACTTGCAGTCAACTCAGTGTTTATTGAGCTCCTGTCTCAGGCTCCCTGGGGGTGGGATAAGGAAGAGAAGCCCAGTTGGCCAGCCTCTGCCCCCAGGGCCTCGCAGCCTGTTAAGGAAAAGAGCTGTGTACAGAAAGGACTAAGTCTGGCCGTAGTAACAGCTCTAATACAAATTCAAACAGCATCCACATGTGGACTGAATGTTTCCAGAATTTGCACATTTGCTTAGGCTGCCATTTAAAATACTTTCCTTTATAGGCAGTAGGGGAGGTAACCCTGGTGTTCCCCAAGCTGGCGGGAGGTAGGGGGGATGGTGCTTGAGATGAACGCAAAATTACAGACATTTCACAAAGTGGACAATCAAGAGACAACCCTGAAACCATCTCTCCCTCTGACCTGGCAGCTTTCTCACGACCATTCTTTTCTCTTCTTCCGTCTTTGTCCCCTCTGTGTGCCCCTCCTCCAACACCCTCACTTGCTTCTCCCCACCTCTGTCTGTCTCTGTCCCTCTCTGCCTGGCACGTGCCGAGGGCAGGCAGCTCTGTCAGCCTCCTCGCAGTGGTAGTTATTGTGTGTGGCGTGGCCCTGGTGGCAGTTTTTCTCTTTCTCTTTTGGAAGCTGTGCTGGATGCCCTGGAGGAACAAGGAGACCTCCAGTCCCTCCTCCGCTAACCCCACCTTGGAGGCCCTCCAGAGCCCCAGCTCCAGAGGCACCATGGCGGACAAGCTGAAGGACCCAAGCACCCTGGGCTTCCTGGAGGCGGCTGTGAAGATCAGCCACACGTCCCCAGACATCCCAGCCGAGGTGCAGATGTCGGTGAAGGAGCACATCATGCGTCACACGCGGCTGCAGCGACAAACCACAGAGCCGGCGTCATCCACCAGGTGAGGCATGGACCCCTCCCCCCCATCCAAGCTACCCTATTTGATGCAGTCATGAGATTCCAGCCTGGGAGGATCAGAGACAGAAAGAAAAACACATGCCCTTTGACTGAGAAGTATGTCAGATGGTGTGATCAGTGATGGGTGATCCATCAGGGAAGATTTCACAAAAGGAAACCCTTTGAGGTTTGTGGTGTGCCCTCAGGATGCGTGCGCGTGTGGGAGGAATGGGAGGGTAGGGCAGGGGAGTGTTGGGTGTTTGGAAGGAAAGGCTTCAGGCAGAGAGAAGAGAATATGCAAAGGCTCAGAGGCACAAAAGTTCATGGTGCGCTCAGGGATGTGCTGGCGAAGCCTCATAGCTGGAGTCTGCAGCGCGTGGGAGATGAGGCAAGAGAGTCCCAGTAGCTGGACGATGCGGATTCTTTTAAAACCTTTCAAGTTCTATGCATGACAGCAGCTGTACCTATGTCATCCTTGAACTGAAAACAGCAACAAGAAGCACAGCTTGACAAAACCCCATACTAAATTCAGAAACAGCATTGCATGAACTCAAACCTTAGGGCCCTGATGGATTCCTGGGTCCCGGCAATACCCCTCCAGGCTCCCAGGGGACCAACAGGGAAGGAGGCCCTGTCTTCAGACTGGGGACCAGGGGTGAGAGAACTTGGGATCACATTGACAGAGTTTGGCTTTGGGTCGGTTGCTTACCTTCCCTGAGTCTCACTTTTCCCAACTGTAAAACAGGGCTAATAACTTTTATAAGGTTGTGGGGAGCCAGTGAAAGAATCCATCTGATGACGAGAGCTGACGCGCAATATCATTTATTATACACCTGGCCCTGTACTGAGTACTTTACATGCTTTAATTCACTTCACTCTCACAGCGGTCCTATGCAACTGATGTTTTTATAGCACAGGGAGATTGAATAACATGCCTAAGATCATATAGGCAGAAAGTGGCAGAGCCAAAATTAACCTGTCCAGTCTGACTTTGAAGCGTGGGCGTTTGAGCGCTCCACTGCCTGCCATATAGTAAGTGTTCAGTAAATGGTGGCAGCGGTGATGATGGCGAGGAAGGGAGTGCCACAGCGAGGGTAAGACGCGATGGTCATCTCCCTATGGGATTTTATGGTTTAATGGGGAAGTTAGAATCCAGTCTCCTAGGAAAGAGACCTAGAAGGCAAGTAGCAGAGAAGCAGGCAGAATGAGGATAGCAATGGCCGACAGGTGTGGAGCTTACTCCGCACCAGGCACCCTTCCAGCTTGTTTACATATAATGCTCTCGACACCCTTGCACACAGAGCACGTGCAAAGGAAAAGTGGGCTCAACCAAGGGTAGGATGGACCGGGGTCACTGCCCTCCCCGAGCCCTGACCACACTCTCTCTGCCCCCCCTGCCCTCCGCCAGGCACACGTCCTTCAAGCGCCACCTGCCTCGGCAGATGCACGTGTCCAGCGTGGACTACGGCAACGAGCTGCCGCCGACAGCAGAGCAGCCCACCAGCATCGGCCGCATCAAGCCTGAGCTGTACAAGCAGAAGTCGGTGGATGGGGACGACGCCAAGTCCGAGGCCACCAAGAGCTGCGGGAAGATCAACTTCAGCCTGCGCTACGACTATGAGAGCGAGACCCTGATCGTGCGCATCCTGAAGGCCTTCGACCTCCCTGCCAAGGACTTCTGCGGAAGCTCCGACCCTTACGTCAAGATCTACCTCCTGCCCGACCGCAAATGCAAGCTGCAGACCCGGGTGCACCGCAAGACCCTGAACCCCACCTTCGACGAGAACTTCCACTTCCCCGTGCCCTACGAGGAGCTGGCTGACCGCAAGCTGCACCTCAGTGTCTTCGACTTCGACCGCTTCTCCCGCCACGACATGATCGGTGAGGTCATCCTGGACAACCTCTTTGAGGCCTCTGACCTGTCCCGGGAGACTTCCATCTGGAAGGACATCCAGTATGCCACCACTGTGAGTGCACTCTGTTCTCTTGGCTTCTAGAGAATTTGCAGTTCTGAGTTGGTGGGACATGTCCCCAGCCCCCTTCCCTGCTAGAGACAAATGGGCCTTTGCCCTTCAGGATGTGAAGAGGGATTCTGGAAACTGTCTGATGGCCTTGCCTGCCCTGGGGAGGCCCTTGCACTCTGCCCTGGCTGGGGTGGTGGACAGCACAGTTTCCATGGGGATGGGAAAGGAAGCAAATTTTATCCGTGGCTTCTTTTGTTGGTCTTTTGGTGTTTTTTGTTTGTTTGTTTGTTTTTTGAGACAGGGTTTCACTCTGTCGCTCTGAGTAGAGTGCTGTGGTGTCGTCACCGTTCATAGCAACCTCAGACTCCTGGGTTCAAGCAATCCTTCTGCCTCAGCCTCCCTAGTAGCTGCAATGTGCCCAGAAGGACACCTGCAGAGACCTAATGACCTAACAGCACCAATGACAACACACTGCAGAGTCCCTTCTCTTAGGCTTTGTCTTCCTGGTGCAGACTGGGGATGGGGGAGGCTGTCCCAGAGAGAGATGCAGCTAATCCACACATGAGAGCTGGGCTGTTCACAACCAAACCAGGACAGTTTCGAAGAGCGAAGACTCAGGCTGACGAGAAGGGAGAGCAGATTTAGCAGAGACGGTGTGTCCAGAGCCCTCTGGTTTGGCATAGATGATGTGCATAGCCTGCGGGGTAGAGGAAACTGTGTGACTGTGGTCTGCAGGGGTAGCCCATCTAACCAGCGGGGAGCTCACAGGGCTGTTTCCCCCAAGCTCCAGAGGCCTCATGTCTGAGGCCTCGAGTGCTAACCTGTTGAGTGTCTTCCTGGATATTTCTTGCACCGTACCTGTCAGAGGTGACCCACTCTGCCTGCAGACCTCCCTTTGGACAGGGAGTACTCAATTATCTCTGGGTTGAATTTTTGAGGAGAGAGGGTTGGAAAATTAGCCCTACCCTGGTGGGCAAAGGGTACAAATCTTGATTTGTTCAAAGAGAGAAAGCTTGATGGGGTCCACTTCCATCCCGGGAAAGCTCTCTGGGACACCCCATTGTCATAGCTCATGCTGACTTTGACCAGTCGAGTGCCATGTCTCAATGCCACCCTACCTTTGCATTCTTGAAATGCCATCCCTAAGAACGGCATGAGCAGCCGGCTGGCAGACGGGGCAGCCAGACGGGGCAGCCAGACGGGGCGGATCAGAACAGCAGCTGTGCGCCGCCCCAGGCCTGGAAGCTCCGCTCTATAAATCACTGTGAAGTTTACATCTGGTGTAGCTTGTCCCTTGTGATCTCATAAGGCAGCGGCTTCGTTATGGTGACTGTGTAGGTAGCGAAAAGCAACTCCGTCCTCACAGTGAGGCCGTGGGCCAGCCAGGCAGGTGAGGGCCAGAGGCTACGGGAAACAGAGCTCAGCTCAGACCCCCTAGGAGCCTCTTTGCTTCCTACCAGAGCCCCCACCTTCCTATCCTGTGCCTTTAGCTCCAGACCTAAGTTCCAGGATGGAAATTCTCATACCCTAGAGCTGCTGTGGCTCTCCCTGCCCTAGTACCATGCCCATTCGCTCCCAAAGAGGCAGATCAACCCAAGAGCACCACACAAATCAACTCACCCCGATCATCCTCAGTCAATATCACCATAGTCTTCCTCCATCTCTTCCTCCTAGGAACACTGGGCCAGGCACGGGGGGTGGGGAGAAGGTGAGGCTGGGATGTCCTGTTTGCCCCACAAAAGCCTAATCTAACCACAGAGACAAGCAATGTCCTCGCAGTCGCTGGCAATGCAGGGTGACCAGTGCTACATGTCTGCAGTTACAAGATCCCTGAGCATTAGACAGCTGGGAAGGAGTTGTGCAGAATTAAACCAGGTGAGGTCGGACTTGTACCAGTAACTCGATAGGCTCAGAGGAAGAGGAAGCATTCTAGCCAGGAGCAGAGGGAGTCCAGGCCCAGGAGTTTCCAAAGCTGCAGAGCTGAGGAGCAGGCTCAGACACCTGGCCTCACTCACAGCCAGAGCTGGACAGTCCTCTTCCGGTGAGTCCCCTGGGCATGGACTCCACCCGCAGGCGTGGTTCTCAGGAGCAGGCTCATCACCCTGGCAAGGACTCTAGCAAAGGAGAGGGAAAAGATACAAGAGAGCTGGTCTGTTTACCTTTTGTATGGTGCTGACTACAAAATTTCATATTTGGGGGCCAGGGAGGCCCAAGTCACAGTCGGGGATGGCAGAGCGCTCAGTGTATATGAAATCAATCCTGTGGCTAGCACAGCAGGGACAGTACAGATGAGCACAGTTGACAGTGGGCTCGTATCTCTCCCACGTGCCAGATTCCATTCCCAGAGCTGCCCTTTGCACCTGAGCTAAGGACCCCCGGCAGCTCCCCTGCCTGAACTTCCTCCTCCTGCCTTTGCCCACCAGGTTCCTTCTGTCAGGCAGGCCTGTCCCCCTCCACTGCCTGGCCTGAACCAATCCAACGTTCAGAGCCTGCCCAAAGCCGTCCTCCTCATGGCCTTCCGGTTTCACAACTGACCCACTACTCCCAATATATTCTCCAGATCCCTCAGCTATGTCCTGAATCACATTCTGTCTTGTAAAGTCCCCCCAATGGCTCAGGAATGGCTATATCCTGTATTGGACTTTCTCTTATATTTTCCCTCAGGGCTGAGTGTAAGAACCCGGCACATTCATGTCATTGATAAGTGACCAATGGCTTACTTAATTTAATTAAAACTATATGTCGACACCCAAAGAAAGGATTATTATAGAAGCAGTTGGAGCTGGGGGGTAGGGGGACCAGGTAACCTGGGAAGGCTTCCTGGAAGAGAAGCTCAAGTAGTATTTTGAAAATGGGTAATGCCAACTTGATAGGAGAGACCAGTCTGTGCATTCGTTCAGGGATATGAATCAAGTAGGCGCTTTGCATCTGGGGTAGCCAAGAATAGCCAGTCAGATCAGGTAGTTTGGACCAAAGTAGAGGGTGACCCACAGGCTGCAGAAGGAAAGGGGCCATGAGAAAGGGGCCTCAGGAGCCTGCTCTGTGGTTACATTAAGTGCAGTGAATGGTGCCCCTGTTGGTTTGAAAGAGCCACCTCTGAAGCATTTCTGTTGTTTTCTCACAGCCACTGAACCCTGAGCTTCAGGGCTGTGAAGGTGAGCTACACACCCAAGGAGTCTGGCTCTTTGTTGATTGCAAATCTTAAGCCACAGGGACACTCACTCCCCCAGCCCAGGTTGTTCTGGAGGGAAGTCTTGCTGTCCTGTGCCCCACTGGCTGGAAGGCAGCTGGAGGCCTCTGGGGTTCCACGGAATCAAGAAACATAGGCCTAGGAGGGAAATCTTAGGAGTTCATGGGATCGATTCTAGCCCTGGGCAGGGCTGGCCCAAGCTCCACTGCCTTTCCTTCCGCCCGGCTTGCCTAAGGGCCCCTGCTGGCGTCCAAAGCTTTCCCAGGGATTTGCCACTGTGTATCCAGCCGGAGCTTCAACTGGCGAAAATCCTGCTCTTCCCTCCCTCACCTCCTGCCCCCAGTCTCATTATTTCTATATAAAGCTGTAGATTTATCATTATAATAGAGCTGCCGTCACCAGGGTTTGCTAACATCTCTGTAATCTTGTAGCTGTTGCTACAGAGGCCTCAGACCCCAGTACACACGACTATTCCCGTCACTGTACCCACTCCTTCACTGCAGCGGGAAGCGAAGGCTGTAATTGGGGCCATAAATATGTGCTGTGCTTGGTGCACTAATGGACTCGGTCATCTTCCTGCCTCACTGGGCCCCACCAGGTCAGAGCGTGCTGTGTGCGTGTCTGTGCGTGTGTGCATCTGTGCACGCGTCTGGGGGGCGATGGAGGACACCGTATGCTTCCAGGGGCCTGGACTTAGGTCTGCAGGGAAGAAGAGAGGCTATATGTCATTACATAGCCGCTCGCCTGGGAATGGGCAGAGCTGTGCAGAAAGAGCTCAGGCCTTGGTGCCAGACAAACCTGCGTTGCATTCTAGTTTCTGTATTTTCTAGCTTTCAGACCTTGAAGCATTATCCTAACTGTGTCTCACTTTTAAGATCAGCGAAATGGGAAGAATAATGGCAGCCAGCTCCTCATGGTGTCACATGTAGCAAGTGACACAAAACATGAGCTATCTAGAGTGGCACTGACACAGACAACAGGTTCCCCTGTTGGCTCAGCCTGGGTCACCTCTGTACCACTCCTGGGCACCATCTTCCCCTTCTCTCCCTGCCAGCTATTCTGACTGGCTGTGTACTGTTCTTCTTTTATTTCTTGTCTTAGCTATGCCATGTGTTCTCTGTGTGACTTTGGAAAGTGACTTCCCCTCTCCAGGCTGCATTTTCTTTGGTGTTAAAAACCATCTCCCTAAATCTGAGAATCTTAGCTTCTCCCATGGAGAAGTTCTTGGCCCTCTTACTGTCACAGGGCAGAGCTCCCCAGTCCCTGAGGTCACCATAGCAGAGGCCTAAACCAGAGAATGATAGGCCACTGGGCAGAATGTCCAGATATCCCCTCTCCTACCTTAAATGCCTGTAGAGTCTGTCCTCTCTTCAAGCCCCTGGGGAACGTCCTCTAGGAGGTTTCTGCCACGGGGGATGCCCCACCACCCACCCTTCTTCCTCCTTGTCCAACGAGCCACAGTCCCATGTGGGCACTCAGCCCTTCTTGCCTGGCCTCTCAGATCCCCCATTTATTGGCCATATGCGGGCTGCTATTAACAAGGCCCTACTAGGGTCCAGGAGCACAATCTTCACATTTCATTCTCACCATAACCCTATAATTATCTGCTACATGTAAAGAAAGAAAAAAAAGTTTGAGGTTAAGTGACTTAACCAGTGTCACCCAGAGAGAAAGTGATAGACTCAAGATTTGAACCCCAGTCTTCGACAGAACCCATGATCCTTGTGTGGCCAGAGGAAGTGAATGCATTGCTCGTTGGGACAGAAAATAGGCACTGAAATTGTGCAGCTCTTCGAGGAATTCAAAAGAGTGTATTTGTTTTGTTTTGTGTATGGGCTGTTTACATTCCCTCATGTGTCTCAAAAGCTGGTCGTTTGGGAGCAGGTTTTGTTCTGACCCTTGGATTCCTTTACCTTTTAACCAATATTCATTCTGTGAACACTGGGTTTGACATTCATCCTTTTTCACTTAACAGATATTTGTTGAGTGCCAACTATGTGCTGGAGCATCACTGAGCACTTGTTAAATAGAGAGCCTTGGGCTGGGCTGTGGAAAGAATGGCAGAGAAAGAGCCCTCGCATCAGAGTGCACAGGCCCGGACCCCCAAGCCCTCCTTCCCAGGACACGCACTCAGGGACAGAACAGTTCAGTTTGCTTGCAATTGAGCTATGTAGTCTGCTGTACCCCAAGTCAGGTGCAGAAGTGCTGAGGAAAAATGAAGAAAAACAATCAGAGTCAGATGAGATTGCTTTGGAAAACTTTCTAGAAAAGGAAATTTTTAGGCCAAGCTTTGATGACAGGAAGGACGGAGAGTGACGGAAGACTCAGAGGTGGGGGAGTATGTTTCTCTATCTTCTTTGCATTGGGGGAAGGATCTAGAGAGAACTTCCCTTTTTTGTGTGTAATAACTACTTGTGATATGGATACTGTACCCCATGCACCAGGCTGAAGTTCAACTTCAACTCCAGTCCTGCCCTCCAGTCCTCAGAGTCTGACTAGGGAGGCAGGAAAGCAGCTCTGTTGTTCTGGGGACACACAGGTCCTCGCTGGCCCTGCATGTCAAGGGAAGGTGATGAAACTGCCTTGTTTGCCAGAAAATACTTCAATTGCATGTTCTTCTCACACCCACATACTTAAGTCAAATGAGATCTAAGAGTGGCCACGAAAGGCTTTTTCAAGTAGAGCAGAGAATCGGCTTATTGATCCACTATGACTCATTAAACTATCCTGGGATAAAGCCTTCCAAAAGCACATGGACCCGCAGCTTGACACCAAGCCTTCTAAGGGTCCACCTGGAAGTCAGGCTCCTGCATCATTCTGGGAGACCTAGGAGGCAGGCAGGAGAGAGAGGGAAGCGTCCAGGATCTTCATCCACTATGGGCATCTTCAGTGAGCCTGCCAAGAACGTAGGTGGGTCCTAGAACAACTGGGCATTGAAGAGACAGATATAGTCTCTGCTTTCAAGGAGCTTACAGTTGAACAGGGCTTTCAGAGCAGGTAAAACTGTCATGAAAGGAACACAATTATTTAAATTACACTAAAAGGAAAAAGGGAGGAGATAGAGGTGATTATTGAAGTGAGGAGAGTGAATGAATGGGATGAGGGATGCAGGTGGCGGAAGGAGACTTCCAGACCCAGAACTGAGCTTCGGGGAATACCCGCAGCCAGATGAAGGAGCAGAGAGGACTTCCGGGAGAACAGGAACTGAGGAAGTTAAAGAGGAACAGTTTGGGAACTGTTTCATTCAGCAGTTATCTGTCTGAGCATGGGGAAGGTACCCAGCACTGTCCTGGCACTGAGGATTCTGTAGCCAACAAAGTCTCTGCTCTCATGGGGCTGACACTCCAGCAGAGGAAGGCAAGTGACTAAATAAGATAAACAGTATGTCTGAGAGTGATAAATGGCAGGGAGAAATTAAAGCTGGGGAGTGTGATAGGAGTGGAGGGGTTGGGAAGGGTGAATGGAAGGGAGATTGTAGGGTAAAACCAGGTGGGCAGCGGAGATCTCCCTGAAGGGCACCATTTGAGTAGACCTGAGGGAAAAGGAGGAGTGAACCATGCAGATATCTGGAGGAGGAGAGAGCCAGGCAGAGAAAAAGAAATGCAAGGACCGTGGGGCTGGGAAGGCACTTGGCTTGACCAAAAAACAGCAGGGACCAATGTGGCTAAAGCAGAAAAGGAGCCGGGGAGGGGGAAGGGCAGAAGAAAAAATGAGGGAGGCAAAGGGTCAGGAGAGGTTAATAAGGCTCTGCAAATAAAAGTTTGGAAAGATCCCTCTTCCTGCCAGGCTCTGATTAGACTACTGTATCCAATCAGAGCAAAGGCAGGGAAGTCGGTGGGAGGCCTTTGTCAAGAAAAGAGTGTCTTCAACAAGGATGGTGATAGAGATGTAAGATGTGGCTAATTTCTAAATGTATTTTGAGAGTAGAACCAGCAGTATTGGCTGACAGGTGAGGTGGAGGATATAAGTGTAGAGAAAGAGAAGAGTCAAGATTTCAGCCTGAGCAACTCAGAATGGAATTAGCATTGATTGAGTTGGGGAATGTTGGAGGAAGAACCCATTTGGGGAGGAAGATGAGGAGCTCAGATCTGGACAGTTATATTTGATTTATCTTTTGGACATGGAAATGGAGATGTGGAGTAGGAAATTGGATGTAAAGTCCAGAGTCTAAGAGAGAGGGCTTGACTAAAATACTGAATTTGGGCTATACCAGCACACAAATGGTGTTAAAAGCGGTGAGACCGATTGAGATCCCAGTGGGAATAAGTTTCGATAGAGGAGGACACAGGACTGAGCCCTGGGGCACTCTAATATTTGATACGGGACCATGAGAGAAAACCAGCAAAGGAGACTGAAAACTAGTCCCAGTGAAATAGGAGGGGAGCCAGGAGGGTATGCATCTCAAGAAACAATGAAAGTGTTTCCAAGACCACAGGAGGAAGGATGTATGGTATCAGATGCTATGACAAATCAGGTAAAATGCAGGCTGAAAACTGACTATTTTGTTCAACATAAAGGAGACCATCACTGGCCCAGACAAGAGCCATTTTGGTGGGGCCTATTTAGGGAAGATCAGTTGTGGAAGATTGGGACATGGGCTGTTGTTATTTTAGGGAAACTTTCTGAAGGGTGTAGCTCTTGAAATGCGATTTAAAGGCCTAGGAAGATAGGTTTGGGAGGGTGCCAGCTATGGGCCACACCTTAGGGAAAAACTGGGGTGGGGGTGGGGGCAGGAGCTAGAGTGAGCAGCCCCAGCTGAAAGACCACACATTCCATCAGGAATTTGCAGCAAGCCTCAGTATCCCTAGAATTCTGCCATCAGTCTCCATGTGTACGTATTCTTGCAGACCTGTCCAGACCAGGATTGAAGCAGAGAGGGAGAGCTTTCCAAAAGAGGCCAGCAGGGCAAATCAGGGTCACACAGAAGCCCCAGCGGGTATGCCTGAACCTGGGCAGCTTGCCCAAACCTGACTTCTCTCCAGGCCCATGTGCCGCCCAAGCACTCCTTTCATGAATAATGCATGAAGGCAGCCAGCCCTGTCACCTCTTTAAGCAACCCAAGTGAGCCCTGGCTGTGACCCTCCGGCTGCCTGGCCTCCACCCACCTGAGTCAGAAGCCACTTAGGTGGCCAGCAGGAGCAGCGGAGCTGCCTGGGTGTCTTTGCAGGAAGTTCATCTGCGCCACTCCCTCAGGCCTGGCCTCATTATGCTCATTATTCTCTGGATTGTCTTGTCCATTGCTAGCACCCTTCCCTGGGAAGCTGGTAGAAATCTGCATCCTCCTCCCCCACCAGTCGGTGCCTCCCACCCTGGCCAATGCCCCGGACAACCAAGAGGGAACTTCCCTTTGCTTCCTTCACTGAACAGGGAAAGAGGGGAAGAGGCTGCCTGCCTCCCTGGGAGGATTTCTTGGTCGGATGGGACATCAAGCCAGGAGCAGCTTCTGCTCCAGATTAATAAGAATGGCAGCCCTAGCCTCAGAGCTCATATCCTACAGTGGCTAGGAGGAAACCGGGGCGAGGGTGCGCTGGGAGGTCCCTCTGTGCTCAAAGCTCAGACTGAGAATATGACTCAATGTATCTGGCTCCAAGTTCCGAAACCAAGAGGACTTTGACTTTTCTGGGACTGCTCCATAGGCCAAGTCTCCCCCAGAAAAGGATTGCTGAAAACCCATCAAGAACCCAGAAGAAGAAAAGTAGAGGCTGTGTCCCGTGTGCAGCCTTCACAGGGTCCTTTGTGCTTGGTCCCGGAGTCGGGTCACACACTCCTAAAGCTGAGTGACAGCCTGTTCCCCCCACCCCCTCATAGGTGAGAACTCCAGTCCACAACCTTTCCTTCTGCAGCAGTGATGGATGTGCACCAACCCTCCACACCTTTCACTTGGGTCAGTTGGGACCCGTAGCTGTTTTTGAGTCCAAGGGGGTTAAAAGTTTCCCATGTGGTGCTGGAAAACAAAGCTAATCAGTCCAGACAGGGCTCTGACCTGGCTGTAAGCAGAGTTGCTCAGCTCTGCTGGCCTTGGGTGTTCTTCTTGAAGTCATTTCTAAACTTGGCCTTTCACAATAGGTCCTTCCCTGCAGCTTCCAAGGAAATGGCCTTCCAAAGCTGCCGGAGGCTGAGACAGTGGAGACAGTGCCACTCTCACCCTGACAAGCTCCCTAGCATCCAGACAGCCCCACTGCCCACTCAGGCTAGCTTCCTGAAGGCCTGTCTCCCTCTGGCAGCCAGACCGCAGCTTGCTATGGCGCATAGATGGTGGGCAAGCCAGCCCCTGGCCCAGTGTGTCCCTCATTAGTATGCCGTGCCTCTTGATGGTACAAATATATACAAGAGAATGAATGGGAAATCATTAGGTGACAAGCTTGTGCATCAACAAAAATCTGTTCCTCCAACACCGAGGCACTTCCTGAGCTGCCTCCCACCTGGTTGCAAAGAGCATATGCATTTGTCTCATTGTTTCCATCAACTGATAACGCACAGTGACATTTTCTCCTGGAGAGAGATTATTTGGTCACAAGGGAAACAACAACCACATATCCCCTCCGGGCATGGTCACAGACATTTGAACTCCTTGATTCATTCAGGGGGAAGGAACTGCCCTGAGTTCCCTGGGTCCACAGGGACGCCTCTAGAGAGACGAGGGTCATGGGCTGGGAGAACTGGAGCAGGCCCTGAGGAGTTTCTCACTGTCCTGTAGACCACAGTATTGTGCCTCCATGTGGTCATGAACTTGGGGAAGGTCAGAACTGGAAA
The DNA here is from genome assembly GCA_963573935.1 of Arctocebus calabarensis. Taxonomy (NCBI): domain Eukaryota; kingdom Metazoa; phylum Chordata; class Mammalia; order Primates; family Lorisidae; genus Arctocebus; species Arctocebus calabarensis. The sequence continues at coordinate 29,642 of CAUYON010203031.1, forward strand.
GAGCCTCAGACAGGATCTGGCCCAACCTCCTCCTGCCACAGACGAGCAAGTTGAGTTGAAAAAAGTCACACAGCTTGCTCGGGGTGGCTCAAGGAGTAAGTCAAGGCAAATCTGGTCCCTGAAGCCAGGTCTCATGAGAGCCCCTTATAGGGAATTCTCACATTCTGTTTTTCACTTACTCCTCCTGCCTTTCCTTCCCAGCCCCCTGCCCACTCACTGCTTTCACTCTATACCCATCAACCCTTCTGTCCTGCAGAAAACCTGAGCCTAAGTCAAAGGGCCCAGAGGAAAGACTACAGTCCCTCTGCCAAAAGTTGTCTCTTCTGTGCAAGGAAGATCTACTGAGACTGGAAATAGGCAAGCCAACAGGCAGCACCAGCAGAAAACCAGGGAAGAAAGAGGCCATCTATCAGCCTGAGCCAACTAACCCTCTCCCTAAACCACCTCACTGTACGTGAATGAATATTTATATCTTAGAGGGAGGCGGAGACAAAGCAGGATATGGAGTCCTAGGTCAGACTTATCCCGTTGCTAGCATATTTTTATGAGGTTTCTGTGTCAGCAGAAAATATAGAAAAATGTGGTCTCTACAGCAGTCAGCCGCTCTTTCCTTCAACCCCTCTCCCCTGCCAACCTTCTGGCCATCTGGTCATCATTCATCCTCATCAGTTGTCCCCTGTAGCCACATTTTCCTCTTTTGTCTGAATTGACACCTATTAATTCTCAACAAATATTTAATATCTTCCTTTCTGGTCAAAGTCTCCAAGACCTTGATGGTCTCCCAAGGGCTGCATCAAAACCTAGGATGGAGAGCTTTCTGTGAAGTCCACATGGCCTTGGAAAGAGGGAATTAGGGTAAGAAACAGCCCCTGGGATGGGAGGGGACAGGGCAAGATGTTCCAATATTCATCTCTCTGGCCAGCATTGGCTGGCCTTGCCCTTGGTCCTGATAGCCCGAGAAATACCAATGATTGTTTTGAAAGACTGTCCTTGTAGATTTCCATCCTGCCAAAGGTCTGGGCTTGACACAGCTTGGAGTTCAACAACATCTTTGACATAAGCCTGGTTTCTCCAGCAGTGCTTTTATATTTTTGTCACAAAGCATGCATCGGAGGGTAGTTTGGGGCGGGAGGGAGTGGGAGTGAGATCAGGAAGAGGTGAGAGAACAAGACTCAACCCTTGGGAAATTTAGTTCTCTCCAGCCCCGGCCGGCACAGTTCCAGCTCATCTTCTCACATTCCGAAGGTTTTAGTTGGAATTGGCCAGCTTCTCCAGGAGTGGGGGGACCCTGAGACCGTTGTGCTACCACTGCCAGGCTCCACCCTCCACAGACGGCAGTTGTGGTTTTAAATGGCATTTCTTCTCTACCTACCTTAGAACTGCTGTGGCCACAGCATTCTGTGCAGGGGAGTGGCCCCTCCTCAGGGGCTGGAGAGGGGGGGGAAGCCACTTTCCATCTCAGACCCCCCCCCGTTCTGCCAGCCAGCTTAGAACAGGCCCGTCCATCTGCTGAAATGAGGCCTGAGTAGGAGGCCCCAGCCAAGGGTGGAGAAGGCCGTTAAGAGACCACAGACAAATGTCAAGAAAAGAAGCTGCCACTCCACAGAAATGAGGTGGGAGCTGCCAGGGAATAACCCAGGCAGGGGCCTGTACAAGCATCCCAGCGCTGTGGGCCGGAGCCCAGGGGCTGAAGACTCTGAGGCCATTGTCATTTGCACTGTCTGTGGTTATTTCCTTTTGTTCACCCTTAGCACGAAGAGATGTCCTTTCTTACATTGCCAGGCTGGTTCACAGATGCTGTGGGAACCAGGAGGAGGGGGTCATGCTTAGGGTTCTAAAGAGAGTAGAGGGACAGAACATAAAAGGGCACCTACACCCCAAAAGAAAACCCAACAGGACAAACGGGAAGACTCCATGGAGAGCTTCAGCCACCCCACCCGGCCAGCCTTCTCCAGAGCCCCGCTCTGCTGCCGCCAGAAAGGCTCTGTATTTGTTTGAAAAAGGGAGGTCACCTCTTTGTGACGAGGAGAGTACAGAAGCTGTCCCTACCTGACTCCTGCTTGCATTCCAGAACAGCCCTGGCTTGGGGCTCCTTCCCTGTGGGGCTGAGTGAGTCTGTCCCCACTGGAGCCTTTGGTTGACTCATACCTTTGTAGTGACACATTGGACCGTGTGCTAGGAACAGTCCAACTTCCAGAGAGAAGCTCTGGTGGTGTGTCATGACAGCATGATAAGCATTTCCCTTGAAAAGTTGGGGATAGAGCTGGCTTTGTGACTTGAAGCACCTGCTTGAAAATGCCTCCCCCACTTGGCAATGAGTGACTCCAGCTGAGTCACTCCTATGGGTCCCTGTTAAGTGGCTCTGTGAGGGGCCCGTCCAGCACTTCCCCAGGATCAGCACCTCAGATTAATCAGCCAACAGTTGGCTGGGGCATGGGAAGGAGGGGACCCAGGGCAGTGAAGCCCAGCACCCAGGGGTGCCCGGAGGAAGGGGAGTGTAGCTCGGGAGGACTCCAGCTAGTGAGCTGTTCTGGGAGGGCAGCCCCTGAGCCGGCATTTTGCCAGTGAAGGGCTGGGACTCCAGGTGACTTTTATGGGGAAATCAAGAGGACCACCGACCAGGTTGCAACCTTGTTGTATCAGGGCCCTTTTGGTTGGTTTAGGGAGAAAAAGAGGCCTGGGGGAAGGCAGGCAGCAAATGCCTCTGTAATTCCGAGTCTTGCTGACAGGGCTTTTTCTTTCTTTCTGTCTTTCTTTTTTTTAGTAAATTCTATCCAAGACTGGGCAGTCACCCAGCTTTCTTTAGGGAGTGAGTGTTCCCTAAGGAAATACATTCCCTCAAGCCCATTTGGGAAGTTTGTACCAGAGAAACTTTGGCTGAACTCCTGTTCTCTCTTGCCTGAGATAGGAAAGGAGCCTTTCAGCAGAGGCCCCTGCTGCCCACCTAGAGGCGGGCCAGCTGGAGCCAGCCGGAGTGTCCCCGAGCCAGACCGCAGGAAGCCGCGTGCGCACGCGCACACAGGAAGCGCGTGGGGCTTGTTCCCATTCACTCTCGTTTCATTGGCTTTTTCCCACTCCGCCTCCCCTCGGAGGACTCCAGCCTCCCAGAAAGGGATGCGTTTTTGGTCCCTCGGAGAAACTGCATTCTGAGGAGCCTCCGTGTCCTGAAGATTATGTGGATACCAGTGTGGGTGGCTATAACCCCCAAACTCCTCGGGCATTGAGAAGGGAGGCTGAAGCTTACCTCTTGGTTCCCTCACTGGGAAGCTGAGGCCCCTGTGGAACCCCTGTGTGGACCCCTGTGTGGTTCAGGGCTACACAGTCGGCTCAGGGCTGTCAGTCAGGGCCCTCTGCAAGGGATGCGAGTCCCAGGGCAGCCATGGAGCCAGCCCTGAACCCGCAGGTGGGCAGGGTGGGCAGGGGAGACCACGGCTTGAAGCCCGCCCCTGCCGTGCGCCCCAGACAAACCACGCTGCCTCTCTATTTCCTCCTTAGTGAAATGTGGGAAATAATCTCTATCACAGCCTTCTGATTAGGATGCAATAAAATTTTTTTTGAGACAAAGGGCCTCCTTAGCTTCTTGCCACAGTTTTTGCTCCTGAATCTAACACCAATAACACATAATAAATTTATAAGGAAATTTCCAGCCAGGTATGCTGGCTCATGCCTGTAAGTCCTGAATCTATTACCAATAACACCTAAAATGTTTATAAGGAAATTTCCAACCAGGCATGGTTGCTCACGCCTGTAATCCCAGCATCTAGGGAAACTGAGGCTGGAGGATCACTTAAGTTCAGGGGTTTGAGATCAGCCTGAACAATAGCTCAGAGACCCTGTCTCTACTAAAATTAGCCAGGCGTAGTGGGCCTACAGTTCCAGTGACCTAGGTAGCTGAGGCAGGAGAATCATTTAAACCCAGGTGTCTGAGTTATAATGACACCACTGCACTTTAGCCTGAGCAACAGAATGAGACTTTGTCTCAAAAAATAAAATTAAATCATAAAATAAATTTTAAAAAAATTTTCAAGGACATTTCTCTCATTTAACGTCCTCCATACCGGAAGAAATCAGCATTTCCATTTTACAGATAAGGAAAAGTGAGGAAATTACCTGAAGTCATACTGTTTTAAAGTGATAAAAGAGAGAACAAAAACAGATCATTTTCTTTAAATGCTGGATAACTATAATATATTTTAGCCTTCTTTGCCTGAAGGCAAAGTATTACATTCTTATTTAAAATATTTTGGAAAACACAGAAAGCCACAAAAAAATACCATTCACCATAAACCCATTCTCCCATGAGAGAGAATTAATATTTTGATAAAATCCAGGGTCTTCCTGTTACTTAGAAAGTCCTGTGATTATAACATGGGCAAGGAAGCCCCGAGACTGTGAGCCGGGCTGATGCGGGGCTAGGCTGGGCCTGGGAGTGCCTGGGGTTAAGTGACTCTGAAAGAATGCTGCAAAGAAAGGAGGGATGTGGTATGGGGACCATGAGGAAGGAGGTTGTCGTGTGTACAAGGCTGAGATGGGGTAATTAGCTCAGGCTGATGGATCTGGCTGGCCCCAGCCAGCCTCCTCCCACAAACCAAGGTCCTTGTTGAGCTGTCATCAGCAAGAACTGAGTCCTCTGAGATGTTAGGAGGGGGAGCAGCCACAGGTGTTGCAGTTGAGATATCCTGGAAGACTCTCTGAAGAGCTCCACAAACTCCCAGGGAACTTCAGACCTTCCCTTAGGGAGACATCACCTACCCCTCTGGGGCCAGTTGGCTCTCAGTTGGCAGAGCAGGAAGGACAGCTTCAACTAAGGCCTGGCCTGCAGGCACAGGCAGTGTGAGATCTGATACAGCTGTCTGCCCCCTACCAGGGCAGCAGCAGCAGCTGCGCCTTCTGGCCATGCAACTCTGAGTGTCTTCCCAGGGACACAGGAGTGGGTCCCAGCCAGCCAGGCCCTCTTTACCAATCCCTGGGTCCAGACCACGCAGGGGTGGGGACTCCATCTTGTTATTAATAACAATGTTAATAACAAGTCCATCTTGCCTTTGTATGGCACCATTGAATTTACAGAGCCTTTTTGCACACGTTGTCTTATTTAATCCTCAGCAGATCTTTGTAGGAAGAATCATCCTAGTTCTGCAGACATAGAAAATTAAGCTGAGAGAGACAAATGAATTGTCTGAGGTTGCGCAGCAAGTATTCGTAATACAAACTTGCATTGATTTTGTCCATCGTCTTGTATTGCTCCAGAAAGGACTCAGCTAGCTCACAAGGTATATGACAAGATTAAAAATAAGTTTAAAACACCATATAAAAGTAGCAGAAGCATAAATCAGAGAATGTAAAATCGAGGCCACTACACAATACTCACACCCTGTTGCCCAAACATTGCCTATAGGCAGGCCACACATTTGACTTGAAACATTCTAGCAGCAAACACAAAAGGGGAAATATAGTCACAGAATTTAGTGTCCATTAAGTAAAACCCAACCTGATGCTTAGGAAAAGCGAAGCTATTCCTGGTTCCAGGCCTGGAGGGAATTTTTTACGTCACATGAAGAACAACATCAGTGGGGACAGTTGAGAGCATGGTCTTTGAATTCTGAGATCTTGTTAACACCTCTGAGCCTCAGTGTCTGTAAAGTGGGGGTGAGCGTAAAACCTACCTCATAAATTCATCACGACCAGTAAATGAGAGTCTTTTAGAGAGACTTTTAAAATCAAGTTATTGAGACAAGGTGTAAAGACCTGTCACACCCTACTGAGTCAGGGCTCCAGTCGCATCAGGGACAGTCAAAGCACTGGGCTGTGAGTGTGATGAGGATGATCCCCAGTGGCAGCCTACGGAGAGCTAGGCTGGCTTGGCAGGTGGTTGAGAGGGTAGGCCCTGGTCTGGCTGCCTGGATTTGAGCCACATCTTCCTCCTCTCTAGCTAAGCAGGCTGGTTAACTTAGTCCCTCTGTTCTCGTTCTCTCATCTGTAAAGTGTGGGTGAGAATAATCCCTATTTCATAAAGTTGTTGCAAAAATTAAAGGGAAGAATCCACACGGAAGTCTTAACCAAGCATCCCAGTACATGGCGTGTGCTCGGTGAATGCCTGTGGTGAGTCGTGTCTTTATGGTTCTTGCTTCTCTCCATCAGGGCTGTGTTAGAGTTAGGCAGCCCCGGGGCTCTTGGCTTTCCACAGTCACTGGACTGTCTTTTATAGCCCCCCGCCCCGACCCCAGCCTCCCACCTCGTAGTGCTCAATTTACACATAGCACCTGTGCGATGCACTTGGAAAATAAGAGGGATTCCAGCTTAGCCTGGGAGTTGGAAAACTCCACCTGGAGTCAACTGGTGTGTCTCCAAGTGTGGTTTCCTGACCAGCAGCCTCAGCGTCACTTGGAACTTACCAGAAACACAAAGTATGGGGTTTACCCTCACCAGAGGACAGGGTGCGCCTGGCCCTTAAAGCTTCAGTTGTCTGATTTGTAAAATGAGAAGGGGTCTTTGTAAGCTCCCAGGGTCCTTGAGCTCTCACAGTGAGCGTCACAGAGGGGGCTTTTCTCTGCATCTACTAACTGCTGAAGGGGCCTGGCTGGGAATTCTTTAGAGGGGAGCATTAGGCAGACTTGGTTCCCAGCTTCGTCTGGAGGATGGGCCTTCTGGGAGCTGTGTAGAATCCTGGGGTGCCTGGAGGGCAGTCTTTCTCATTGCAGGGCTGGGCAGGCAGGAGCCTGAGTCTGCCCAGGAGTGGGCTCTTTCCAGTCCTGTTTGGGGCCTTGTCCACCGAGGAAGAGGTGGACAAGGGGCAGCCGCTCTGCATGGTGCCAGAGCAGAGGCTGATGTGGGCTGGGGAGGAGGGAAGAGCTGAGAGAGGAACTGCTGGCTGCTATGTGGGCCTGGCAGGGAAAGCTGGGCGTTCTCAGAGCAGGAGCCTGAAGCATGGGACAGCTGGGGGCACTGGCCCCTCGGCGGCAGCAGCAGCAGGAACCCCAGCAGTGCCCTGCCTGAGGGCCAGGGACGTTGCTGCCAATGTGGTTTGCCCTTGAGCAGGGGGCTTCTCCAGACTCCTTTGGCACAAAGAGGAAGTTTCTCTCAGGGAGGGAAGGAAGGGCCTGAGAGAACCGTGGGGCCCAGGCGCCTCGCCAGCCCTGGCTCTGGTACCAGGGCAGGCCGGAGCCTCGTTTTCTCCGTGGATCCGCATCCTCCCCGCGCCGGGGCTGCCTCCCGGCCAGAGCCTCAGTCTGTTTCTGCCACTCTGCACCGGTGCCTGGAAGGGAGGGAATAACCATTAACGGCACCTGCTCACCAGTGGGAGCCATTAGCTGGCTCTGGCAGAACATGCGGCCTATAATTTTTGGAGGAGTTACAATAGTGGAGCTAATTTGGCATTTCATTATCATGCTCCTGGGTGAGCAGAGGAGGAACGAAGCCTGGGGCCTGGTTCAGAGAAACCTCCCAGCAAAGAGCTCAGAACCTCCTCGGGCCCCCTGGCTTCCCGGCCCTGTGCTCCCCCTTCCTTGTCCTCCCCCCCACACTACGCTTCTCCTTGCTGTGACGCAGTGTCAGGGTGCAGCTTGGAGATGGCTGAGGCCAACTCGGTCAGCCCCCAGCCTCAGCTCCACGGCAGGAGTCAGCAGGAATGGCCTGAGAATCTGGTGACAGGGATGACGTTAGCTCTGCATTAGACACCATGCAAAGCGTCTTAAGTGCGTCCATTTATTTACCCTCCCGGCTAGTCCTACTTCACTGCTGAGAGGTGAGGTCATTTGGTAGAGCGCTCAGGGAGGCCCAGTGCCCTGCCCTCCCTCACTCTACTCATTAGCAGCAGGACTGGGATTAAAACACAGAGCCTTGGCTCTCAGTTGGATGTTTTCCCTAAACTCATTCTTGTGCTGGGAATACCTGAACCAGAGCCTGGAGCCTGACTCACTAGATGCCCTCCTCTCTGACCACCTTGTCCAAGGTGCTGGAGGATAGAGAAGCCCAGGGCTGGGAGGGAAGAAAGAGGCATTTACTAGAAGTCTAGAAGATATTTTCATTCCCCCCCTTATCCGGGGACAACCCCAAGGCAGCTACCCCTTTCTCTTCCTCTTGCTGACTCAGACATCCACAGGGCACGCCTGGCCCCTCTGCCCTCCACGCAAGCAGATGGGATAGCACGCCCAGTCCTGCCCCAACCTGGCAGGGGAACCAGAGACTTACAAATGGATTGTATGCTTGCTGCCTATCAGTTTCAGTTTTTCTAACAGTTGGCCACACCCTCCCTATGGTGGGTGTGCCTCTCATATGCCTCTAAATTAAGACTTAAAGCACTTACCTGTAGGGATCCTCCCCAAGTGTGACAAGACTGCCCACTGTCTGAGAGGCTCAGAGAAGATCAGTGACTTTTACAGTCGCTCAGCAAGGAAACAGCAGGGCAGGGATTAGAATCCCAAATTCTGCCCGAAGCCCGTGTTCCCTCCCTCTGGTTTCAGGAGGAGCCAGGACTCCAGCTTCCTGCCAGACTCTCAGTCAGGAGTTCCTTGTTGATGATCAGTCATGGGTCTAGATCAGTGTTTCTCAACCTTTTTTATCTCATAGTGCACTTGAACCTATAGTTAAACTTCCCCGCACACTTAAATTATGTTGATCAAAAAAACTCAAGAATATTACTGTGCTTTGAACTTCTTTCAAAAGTAATTTAGTTAATGATCCTTAAAATGTTTCACTGCATACCAAAGATCCTCTCCCGGCATACCGGTTGAAAATCACTGTTCTAGATGAAGGCCACCAAAATGCCTGAAAAATCTGGAAGGCCAAGAAAACTGAATTTCTTGGTTTTGGAGAAGAAAAGATGGAGTAAAAACTGATACAGCCTTTGAAGGCATAATGTCTAAGTTGTGATGGAACCGTAGTAGGTAGGAACCGAGAGGGGAGGGCTGAGTGCCCAGAAGGTGCTGGGCAGTCGTCAAGGAGAAATTCCTCAGCCCCGGGATGGCGAACCCTGGAAAAGAGGCATTGCTTGTCAAGGTTAGCGTGCTCCTGCTTGGCAGCTGGGACGGGAGGAGTTGACTGATCACCTGTGGCCTCTTCCTGCGTAGTTACAGGTTATTGGAGTTGCCCGGCTCTGATTGTTAAAGATGCCATACCAAAGGAATGAACTTGGAGACTTGAGATATTCAAGTGCCCCCCCAGAGCCTACAGAGACCACAGACCATCTCCTCTCCCCTCCTAAAAAAGCAAGAAAATAAAAGTAAGAAGAATCACTCCAACTCTGAAGGAGCTGGGGAAACCCTTCACCTGCTTACACCTTCTTCATCTGTGGGTTTCCTTCTCTCATCCCTGAAGGTCACGCCAGGAGACTTCAGGTGAAAATATCTGTGCAGAGAGAGCCCAGGGTCCTTCTGCTGAGCTGCCGGTTGGGGACAAGAGCCCGGCCCAGGGGTTCTGCCTGCTGCTGGCCCAGCTTCCCCCATCCCCCAGACCCCCATGAGGCCGTATCTGCTGCTGCAGTTTGGCTCCTAGTGAGGCAAAGCTGTAACAGGTGCTTTCTGTGAGCAATGACAGGTTGAGGCCGGAGTGCCACACCAGCTGGTCTGAGTGAGCAGGAGATGGACCCTCTTGCATTCTGCAATATTTGGTGACACTGTCCATTCTTTTCTTTCCAGAAGAAGCAGGCAGGGTCAGGCAGAAGGGAGGCAAATGCTCTAAGTCTTGGAGGTTCCCTCTTGTGCTTTTGGCTTCCAGAACATCAAGAAATTCTGCATTCAAACTTTACACGGGTCCTCAGCACTGGTGCAGGGGTGGAGAGGAGAGGGGGACAGTCCCCAGGGAGGCTGGGTAGGAGGGCAGAGAAGAGCAGTCAGTGCAGCTGAGACCTGAGATGCAGGCGAGCCACTTACCCCCTATGGATTCTAGTACAGGGTGGTGATAGTCATGGACGGGTTCCTCCGAGGAATGTGGTATGAATGAAGTGAATGTGATATGTAATAAGTACCCAGCATAGTCCCTACAAACTAGTAGATGCTCCCCAACTGTTAGTCGCCTTCTCCTCTCTTGACTTTGGCTTCAAACACCAAAATAAGTGGGTTAAAAAGAAGTGGAAGAAACTCCTCAATTCTGGTCAGAGCGTGCGTGTGCCATTGGTTCTTCTAACTAGACGAAAACAACAGTTGTCAGATCCTGAGACCTCCCCCAAACTGGCTGCAATACAGATTGTTGCTCCCTGTCCCCTAGTGAGGGTAAACCCTATAATTTGTGTTTCTGGTAGGTTTCGAGTGATGCTAAGGCTGATGGTCAGGAAACCACACTTGGAGAGCTATGGGGAGTGTTTACAGCATTGTGTCAGATACCTTTGAAGCACTATCGTTACTGGATATCCAGTTGTCTTAAACTTTCTGAACTTGGGTGAGGCACTTTCATAGTTGTGGTGCACAGGAAGAGGCAAAGGGTGGTCTGAGCAAGCTGCTCCCCAGCTCCCACGGGGCTCCCATCCTTCCAAACCTTGGATCATGACCAACAAAAAAGAAGAGACACTTTTACACTCCTAATTTTGCATGGCAGCCCTGATATTTGATGACTTCTGTTGCACTACGATAGAGATTCTGACTGGGTCTGCCCCAGGGCAGCCTCAGAATCTCCTTTTTGCCTTAGGTTGCAGGTTGAGGATGCACAAGACTCCCCCGAGGAGCTCCTAGATAGCGGATGTCCAGCTGCCTGCAGAGAGTCTCACGCAGCGCACCTTAGGTGCAGCTCAGGAATCAAGTAACTAATGCAGGAGCTCTTCAGACCACTCCAAGGAACATTTAGGAGGCTGTACCCTAAACCATCTCCTTACTCATGGTGACATTGCTGGGGAGACCACAGGAGACCGCTCCTGCCACCAATTCTTTTCACCACCTTCTTAGCCGCGCAACCCCCACCAAGCTGAGTTGCTCACTAATTCAACAAAGAGTTTGCCAGCACGTGTTACATACCAGGCACTGTGCTGGGTGCTGGGAATAAAATGGCGAGTTAAATACAGGTTAGGGAGCGGGGTGAGGTGAGTCAGGGACGCTGGGGCTGTGGGGGGCGTGCATGGCCCGAGAGGGAGCGTCTCCTTCCCTTTGCTTTGCCTCACCTGCACCCCACAAGAATGGCACTGGGTCTGGTGAAGCCACAGAGCCAGTCCCCTTTGGGGACCCATGTTTGGATGGTGGGGTGTTAGAGGAAGTGGCCGGAAGGACGAGCGGGTGAGCACCTGCCCCGTGAAGAGTTGGGGAAAGACTGCTTAGTCAGAGGGACAGAGTGTGCACAGCCATGGGGGCGAAGAGCCTGTGCCATTTGGGAAAGGCTGCGAGGCTGACGTGGAGCCAGGACCGCGAGGACATGGGGTGCAGAAGAGTTAGCTCACGTGGGGAGGGCCTGTAAGCTTGCTGGGGCTTTACTTTTGTTCCTAGTGCAAGGGGAAGCCATTAGAGGGTTTTAAACACAGGAGCGAGGCCACCCAGGCTCTGGCTGCAGCACAGCAGGAGAACAAAGTGGAGTGTGACGGGTCAGACGGTGTCCTACGCGGGCAGGTGGACAGGATTTGGCCTCCGTGCGGCACTGGAGATGCAGGCAGGTGGCTGAACTCGAGATGGAATTTGGAGAAAGAATTAGCAGGGGTCCGTGATGGCTAAATGCAGAGGAGAGAGGGGAGCAGGAGTGAGGCTTCACCTCACTCCACGGTGAGTCTGATTCCTGCTCGAGCATCTGAGTGGACGGAAGAGCCCCTTCCCAAGTAGGGGGGATGGGAGGGGAATGAAAATGGAAGGGGCAAAGGTCACCCTTTAGATTTCTGTATGGCCACATGGTGAGAGAGGTCGGGGGAAGGGGGCACACAAAGTCTGACGTTCAAGTTCAAAGTCTGACATGCAAGTTCAAAAAGTGCCATATATCTCATTGTTGAATATCACGGTGGTCACCTCCAAAGTACTCCCCGTGGCCATCTGCTGACCGTATGATACTCAGATATGAGGGATGCAGCACTTTCTCTAGGACGCGTTTGAGAACTTAATCCTCCTTCCTCGGACATCTGGGAGTTGCGAGGGTGCAGAGGGGTTTGAACGTTTCAGATAAGCAAGAAGAGAAGCGGGCTCAGACTGGAGTCCTGCCGACCTCTGCCCTTTAGAGACAGGGACCTGAGCAGGGGGCAGCCGAGGAGACTGGGAAGGAGCAACCCGAGAGGACGTCTCAGGGAGAGGGTGGTCACCCCCACGGAGGGTGGAAAGAGCCTTTTCACAGAGCAGCCTGCCGTGGCAAGACCGAGAAATCTGGAGTGCGGGCAGAGGAGGTGGGTTGAGACCTCAATCATCAGGGTGCTTGACCCCAAGGAGATGAAAAAGCTGAAGTCAGTGTCACTGGCACTGAAGCATGTGCCTCGCAAAGCCCTGGCTGTTTTGCACCCCTAGACCCTACCCCAGCCCCTGGCACCTGTTTGCAAGAAACATTCCTCAGCTGCCCCGGGAGACCACCCCACTGGGACCAGCGTGTCCTCTGGTCTGCCACCACGGACCCATGAGCAGCAGTGAGCAGTCGCTCACCCCTGAGATGCCTGCCCTCTCCCAAGGGGAAAACAAACGACAGCTGTTTGACAGCCACACAGCAGGACAACTGGCAACGAGAAATGAAAACAGATTCTCCTCATTAACTTCATTAATGTGCCATTTACCACCACCATCCTCACCCCGTCACTAATGAAGACCACGGCTAAAGGCCCAGCTCTGAGGTGGGGGCTGGGCTCTGGCCTCTCATGGACAAGCACCCCATGGTGCAGACTTTCTGGCTCAACCAGACATCGCCTCCATCTCCTCTAAGACTTCTCCAAAATCTGCTGTCCCCTCCGCCCTCTCTCAGCCCGCTCCTTCTCCGCCCACCTTTTTAAAAGTCATTAGGAAGAGATTGCATCTCCCAGTATGATTCTGACTCATGGCTATTTGCCCAAAGTAATGGTGCATGTGAAACACTAAACCTCCTTACAGGGGCAGAGTCACAAGGGAGAGGCTGAGGGAAAGTTTCTGAAATAAAACCCTCTGCTTCCCTGAAGATGCGGGGACACAGAAGCGTTGGCCTCCCGCTGGTGTGGGAGGAGGAAGCCGCCCAGCCCGGGTGCCCTCAGCCCACCTCCGTGCGGCCTGCTCTGCTCCTCACCACACCAGCGGTTGAGGGGCTCCCTCTCCTCCCTGGGGGGGCCGAGCTCTGTGTCCACACCACAGACTGACACTGGAGTATCCTGAGTTCGTTTGAGGAGCCTCAATTCTGCTTGATCATTTATTCATAATCCTGCAAAGCCCTTGGGGCAGGGAAGCACTTGAGAGAAAAAGCAGACAGGAACTCAGAACAAATAGAACCTGCCCAGCACCCAGCAGTGTCAGGACAGACACCTCCAGCCCTTCCTCCTCAGCCACCCCCAGCATCCTCGCCAGAGCCCAGGGAGCCCAAGCCTGAGGAGGAGCGGAGAGACAACTCACGTCACCCCATGTCGGTGCTCCCAGCAGGAGTCCCTGTAGGCACCCCGGGGAAGGAGCGTCCACCCTGCAGCCCCTCTCTCCCAGCAGAGCTGAGCCAGCTGTGGGGACGCAGGCGGGGCACAGTGTCAGCCTCCACTCTCCTCTCCTGCAGCCCCTCCTGTGTCAAACTCGTCTCGCCCTGGGGAGATTTGTAACAATTATCCCTCAGCCCTCAGCCCTCAACATCGGGGACAGTGGGAGCCCATCCCTAAGTCAGACCCTGGGAGTCAGGGAAGGTGACCAACAGGACAGCTGGCCTGCTAAGACGAGAGTTGTCCGGGATAGTCAGAGGTACCGACGGGTTATTTCAGGTGGTGGAAAGAACAGGACAAAGGCACGGAGGTGGGGACCATCTCGGAGAGGTTGGGGTGGAGGCGTCACAGAGAGGCAGGGGGGCGTCGTGGCTGAACGCGTGGGCTCTGAAGCCTCAGGGCACATCCTGGCTGTGCCACTTGGTAACTGTGTGTCCTTGGGCCAGGACATACCCTCTCTGTACCTCAGTGTCTCCAGGTGAAAAGCAGAGATAGTAATAGTGAATGGGGGGCACTCGACCGGCATAAACCTCACAGAACACCAAGGCTTGTACAAAAGGTCTTTATTGGCGGGGGAAGCTGCAGAGCAGCATTAAGGAGGAGGGGAGAGAGAGAGAGAAAGAGAGAGAGAGGGAAAGGGAGGGAGAAAGGGGGAGAGAGGAGAGAGAGAGAGACACGAGACCCACAGGGGAAGAGAGAGAAAAGAGAGAGAGCAAAAGACAAGGGCACCTTATATAGGTTCTGTTAGGGGCGGTGCCGGGATGGTAGAATAGCCAATAAGGAGTTACTGCTCTGGTGAGAAGAGACAAAGGGGGCGGACCATACGTTTGAAATTTTCAATGGGTAATTGGGATAGGGAGATGAAGTTTTGCAATTATCTAACAAATAGTATCCATCTCATAAGGCTTTTGTGAAAATTATATGGCTTAATGCTTATAAGCACTTAGGACAGGTTGGCACACAGTTAACCATGGATAAAAGTCACTAGTTATTATGGCTGGGGCATAGGTTACCTGGGGCAGAATGGTAGCAGATGAGGCTGGCAAGAAAGCCAGGGCCAAACCATGAGGAAGCTTGAATGCCATCTGACTCTGTGGATAAGTGATTTTCATGCTGCCTCCTTGAAGCTCCAAGGAGGTAGCCTGAGGGGATGAAGGAAGGAGCTATCTTTGAGCCACTTTTTATCTGTTGTAATATTTGGGCTTTTGGATAATTTTTCACCTGAGGAAGAGATTTTTCTGACCACAAAACAAGTGTGAAATGGGGAGCCATTGAAGAATTTTCAGCAGGAAAACAACCTCCTGTTTATGGCCAGGAGGATGGGGGTGGGGCGGGCCGCCGAGAGAATGTGACAACCGCCAGAGCTGAGGCAGGGCAAGGGGGAGGGGAGCCAGGGCCTCTGTGTGGGGACACTGGGAAGGGAGGATCCACATAGGTCAGGAGCGGAGGGACAGGCTGCAGGAGCCATCCGAGCTCACTGTCACTGCCCCCTCTGTTATCCACTCGCTGAGGGCAGAGTCCTCTGAGGGCCCTGCTCTTCTCAAGGAGCAAAATCCAAACACCTGCAGATCTTTCCCTGACGCCTTGCTCCCATCCTCACACTGCCCCCAAGGCCACCCCTGAACAGCTGGCTTCTCCCTATCTCTGAGCACCATTCTGTCTCCAGGCCCCCTCCCCCCATTACCCTCTGTCATGTCACTGGCTGCTTCAACATGCTCAGACACTATCTTGCCTAGTTTCTCTTAGTCTCATGCCCAGCACCCCCAGAATGCAAGCTCCTGGAGAGCTGGGACTTTGTCTTATTGTTACTTCTCCAACACTGAGTAGGCGTGAATGGCACGCATGAAAATGGCCTCTGGCGTGGGAGTCTGGGTGGCAGGTGACACGGTGGGCTAAGTAGGAAACAGAGAAGGACAGCAGGTGTAGAGACAGTCTGCTGTCACCTGCAGAATCAAGGGCAAGCTTCCAAGTGTGGGCCAGGAGGCAGGCAAGGCTGGGCCATGGCCCCATGTCCAGCCTTATCTAGGCTGCTCTCTGCCCCCCATTTCCCATTACGCCCTCCAGACACCTGGAACCTCTCATGGCCCCCGTCACTCCTCACCCCCTTTGCGTCTTGATGAATGGCAGAGCCCTCTCCCTGGATGCCCTTGCTTGTTTTTCCTCTGCCAGCGAACTCCTATTCCTGCTTCTACATCCTATCAACTATTACCCCTCAGGGAAGCCCAGGAAGTCCATGGCATCCTTCACTGTTCCCCCCTCAACTCTCCTGCATCTTTTCCACACCTCTGTTATTGCACCGGTCAAAATAAACAGTGCTACTTCCCTACCTGCCTTTCTCTCCCCCCCCCCCGCCCCCAGAACGTGAGCTCTTTAGAACAATGTAACAATCACAACTGCAGCTCATGCTTACTGAGCAGCTACTCTGTGCCAGGTGCTCAACACTTTGCACAAATTACCTCTTTTTTGCTTTTTTTTAAGGAAGCAACAAATAGTTTATTGAGGAAAAGAAAGTTACTCTTACAGAGTAAGAGAGATACATTCACCACAGACAGTGAATGGGTCTCCATTGTCCGTGCAAGTAGACAAAGAGGCCTTGAACGTGGCTGGGGGTTCCCTTTTCTTTTGCCTGGGTTGGGCCTGTTGGAGGTGGGGGAGTCCCAGTTACCCAAACCCAGTTGACTTGGGTTTCGATTACTCGGCTGAGCTAGAAAATTCAGCCAAAGAACAGCAGTAATTGAAAGCAAAATGAGTGGAAACAGGCAGTGTAGATGGAAAACAAAAGTAACCTGCGCAAGTTTCAGGGTAACAGAGAGATTTTATGTAGGAAGAACAAGGAGAAAGTTTAGAGGACTTCCAAAGAGTGTTCGAAGTGGGTCATGGAGGAGAAAAGGTGAGAGAGAGATCCAGATGATCTTGTTCAATCTTAGTGACTCCTAAGAGCTGGGTCCTGCATTCACCCTATTTTACAGATCAGGAAACCAAAACCGCGAAAGGCTGAGAAAGTCTTTTAAGTCTGCTCCTGGGAGTCAGACTGGGACTTGGCTCCAGGGCTTCCTGACCCCAATTTCATATTACTTATGGTTCATTCATTGCCCAGTATTTACCGAGCACTTATTATACATCAAGCACGGGGCTAAATATAGCAGGTATAACGAAGAAGAAATGCAGACCCATCCCTGCCCCAAAGAGCCCACAGGCACCCATCACATCATCCCCAGATCAACGTGAAGGTTACGGCGGTGGCCTGTGCTGTGAAGAGGTCTGTGTTGCTGTGGGGGCCCAGCTCCAAGCGTCCGTCTTCCTTGTCTAGCTCATCTCTGTGCCCACATGGAGCCCCAGGCCCACACAGAGGGGCTGCTCACTGAGGTGTCTTTAACCATTAGAGCCGAATTGCCTTCCACCCCATCTCTTTCCAGGCCTCCTGCCCCAGAGTAACTTAACAGTACTTCCTGCCCAGTGTTTCTGAAATCCTTTTTAGGTCTCCTGTGGCTTTCCTGAAAATGTAGCGGATGCTTCTCTGCTGCTGATGGGAGAGTCAGACAAGCCACTTAATGATTAAGAGACTAGAAGTGTTCTCTAAGAAACGAGGAAGCATTCTCTTGCTTTGCTCAGCCCAGATTCCCAAGACAGACTCAGAGGCATTGATGCCACTCATTGCCTATTTAGGAGGAAGCATGGCTAGCCTTGGAGAAGGACAAACATTGGGGGGCAGTGAGGATGGAGGAAATGAGAGCATTGGGATTTCAGAACACATTCGCTAGATTCCCTGAGGCAGGCAGTAGACACCAGCTAAGCATCCTGGGCCATCTGTGCGGGTGATGGCTGATTTTCCAATTTGAATCCTCATTCTCGGCAGGGACCTTAAGCATAGCTCATCTCATCTAGTACAACCCCTTTATTTTATAGCCAGAGGCCCAAGATGTAAAATGACTTGCTCAAGGTGTCACAGCTAATTGAGGGCAAGGCCTGGACCTCCTGACCTGTGATTCCCTGCTCTGTCCTGGACAGCTCACAGATAGGATTTTTTTTCTGTGCCTTCCAGCTGTGTGAGTGCATTAGGAGAGAGAAGTTCTTTAACCAGATGCTACAGATGGGCCGCTGGAAAACCAGAGAGCAGTGCCGTGCAAGGGATGGCCCTTGGGAGCCACCCTGCCCAGGCATCCTGGGCACTGCAGCTAGGGAGCATGCTGCTGTCACCAGCAGCCGCAGCAGGGGGGCAGGTCGCACCTAAGGACAGATTTCTCCAGGAGTCAACATCCTGACTTCCCCTCCGCTAGCAGCAGGCCCACCCACTCCAAGCACTAGCCAAGACATTTAGCCAGCTGCTCCTGAGCTCGGATCCACCCCCTCACCCCCTAAGTTGGGAGTCCAGAGGACCATGCTGGATTCTGCTGCTTTCTGGACAGCAGTGACCTCTCCTGCACCAAGCAGCTCATTACCAGTCAGGGACCCTGGGGCAGCCTCTCCTGGCAGCAGGTGAAGAAGAAAGCAATAATGTGCTGGCTGTTCTGCAACCCCTGGTCACCCCTGGTTTTATTAAAGTCCAAAGTCTCACACATCCCTGATGAGGCTAAAAGGCTGGTATGATGTGTGAGATCCGGGGCTGACACCTCCTGAGAAAGGGCAACACGGAGCGAGGACGTGGTTTCCAGAGAGGGAGGGTGGCCACCAGGAGATCTGACTCTCTCAGTTTGCTTAGCTCCATCTCTCTGTTTACTCAAAATTAACCTGCTTGCTTCTGTTTATCAAATAAGCCAGTCCTCTGCTGAGCCAAGAGTTCCAACTTGCCATCAGGCCCAGTGAGGCCCAGTCACCTACAGCAGAAGTCCCCAGAACTGAGCTGTGCACCCTTGGCCGCTGTGACCTCTCTGTCTCCAGTTCCTAGTGGGATCTTGGGCCAGTCCCTCTGCCTGTCTGGGCCCACGGATGGACAGTGAGTCCACTGCTGTGTGCAGGGGCCTCCTCACACTGCGGGCTCTGGACCCCATGCTCCCAGCTGCCATGGTCCCGTGAGAAAGGGCAGGGGCGTGTGGCTCCGTGTGCCCTCGGGGAGCCATCCTTGAGAGCAGTTCGTAGAGCCCTGGGTGATTCCATTTACCCCGAGGGCACTCTCACACCCCCCAGGCAAGTCTCCCAAGTCCATAAACAGATTACCGCAGAGTCCCTGAAAAGAGACAGTCAGGGAGAGCACAGCTCTGCATCTGAAGGGTGGAGGGGGAGACGGTGACAGCAGCCTTTGTTCATGCCTTCTCAGGGGGCCTAGAATTCATCCCAGAGCCCTAACGTGATTATACCATGGATGTGAAGAATCACTCCTTCTAGAGTTCTTTGGCTGAAATGTAACCGTCCCTTTCTGTAAGCACTTGTGTGCTGGTGGACGCTCTGAAGCACCCATGGGTGTAAGGCAAGGAACATGTGCCCATAGGGCCCCTCCTCACAGGTGGCAGGGAGGCACCGCTGCAGGGCCAAGGGGGTCTGTGACTCTAGTGAGTGGTTGAGGGGCAGCAAGCACCACAGGGCTGTGGGGGACATGCTCACTGCAGGCTGAACTGGGCGAGGGTCCCGGGTTGGGGGCTGTGACATAGGAACAGGAGCATTCAAGCAAAGAGGAGGAGGGAGGCATATGGCAAAAGGGACCAAGCACGTAGCAGCACATAGAACAGAGGGTTGGCAGAAAGGACGAGAGAGGGAGAGAATCAGATGAGGAGGTGAGACGGGACCCTTACCTCCTCATTCAGACGCCCCATTGCAAGCTAAGGGGATGAGCCTTGATTCCAGAAACTAGGTAGCAGGAGCCGCTGAGGGTGTTTGAACAATGGCATCAGTACACGAAAGTCTGGCACCAAGGCACTCTCTAGTCATGCAAACTTGAACAAGTTACTTAACTGCACAGACATTCATTTTTCCCCTGTGTGAAATGGGAATAACAAGAGTGCCTACCTGGTAGGGCGGGTGTAAGACTCAGCAAGGTAATGTAGCAAGGCACGTAGCAGAGTGCCTGGCGCAGGGTCGGCGTGCCACGGTGTTGGTCCCTCCTGCCGCGCTTTCACAGTCCAAAAGGGTCTCGGTAACTTTGAGCAGGATGGAACCTTGGAGGGAAATAAAGGGGGCTGGGGCTTGTACACAAACCTCAGCACCTCCGTCAGAGACGGAATGTTTCACCAGTGCACCTGCGGTCTGATCCCTGCTGCCGGATCAATGGCACAGGGCGGTTGCTGCGTGCCCCTCTCTTGACCAGAGACTAGGGGGGTGGAAGCTGCACCCGAGGGGGGTGAAAATCCTAGCAGTTTCTTTTAACTGGTTATATCCACCAGACCAGCTGGGTGTTGAGGGTGGGGAGAGTGTCTCTGGCAGGCACTTAGAAATATAAATGGACAAGCAAATGAACAAACAAATGGCTGAAGTGGGGGTGCAGCTGGCCGGGCAAGGCTTTTAAACCTGAGTCTCAAGTTCTTGGAGTGTGAAGTAGAGGGAGTAATGAGAGCAGCCCCTGCCCCCAGAGTCACTGTGGCCCTCAGAGGGGGACATCTGTCTGTGCAAGTGCCCCCCAGGGGCTGGTTCTGGATCTCTGGCTCTGCAGAGGCCACAGGGCTCTGTGCTGGAGGGGGTGACCATCTCGGCAGGGTGCCCAGCTCTGGCCCCCTCCAGATGCTGGAAAGTGGGGTATATTCACCACCTGCTACTCTTGGGATTTGACTGGGGGGGGGATGAGGTGGACAGAAGGACAAATCTAGGTAGGGCTAGGGAAAAGGTGAGTCTCAGAGCCACCTAGAAAAGAATGTTGGGACCGCATGCTGGACGAGGAGGGTTGCAGGAAGGAGGGGGTCTTGAATTATTCTCCAGGAGGGGGCAAGACTCTAGAAGTCTCCAGTAGAAGGTTGTTCTTTGTAGAAAGAACAGACAAAAACCTTGGTGTCACGCTGGACTCCTCTCTTTCCCAGAAGTCATCACCCCCTCAGGGAGGCCGTTCCTGGCTGTCGTCTCCCCCATGGTCCTATTTTATATCCCCCTTCTCTTATTTTTTTCTTCTTGATACTTTTAACTAATTAATTTATTTACCTTTTTTATTGTCCTTTGCCCTCGTACAATGTAAGCTCCATGAAGAAGGGATTTTTGTCTATTTTTTTCCCTTCTATATCCCCAGCACTCAGATCAGCACCCAGCACCCAGCTGGTGCTCAATAAATATTTATCGGCTGGCTGGCTGGCTGGCTGACTGAATGGCCCGCCTGAAATCAGAGCTACCCCAAACCCTACCTCCTCAAACTCCAACCTGCTCAAACCTGGCTCTGAGAGCACTAAGGGAAGAGACACCTGCTTATCTCAGGTCCCAAGCCAGCCTCCCACCTGCAGGAGGAGGCTTCACTGTGACAGCGCCCTCCTTCGTCACCTGGAGGAAGCAATTTGGCTTAACACTATTTACTGGAAGGATAATTCTACCATCTTAAAGTTTTTTGTTTGTTTTGAGACAGAGTTTCACACTGTCACCCTGGGTAGAGTGCCTTAGTGTCATCATAGCTCATGGTAACCTCAAACTCCTGGGCTCAAGTGATCCTCCTATTTCTACCTCCGGAGTAGCTGGGACCACAGGAGTCCACCATGACACACAGTTAATTTTTTTCTTAGTAGAGACAAGGTCTCACTCTTGCTCAGGCTTGTCTTGATCTTCTGACCGCAAGTGATTCTCCCACCTCAGCCTCCCAGAGTGCTGGGATTACAGGCATGAGCTGTTACACCTGGACACCATCTTGAAGTTTCCCTGTTGTTTCATAAACTTCCAGAGATCTCTGGCCACAATGCTTCTGGGAATAGGAGAGGCAGCAGAGTTTATCTCTGAAAGATGACTACGTTTAAGGAAAAAGGACAAGGTGACCCCAGGTCTGACATCAACATGGGCTGGCGAGTGTCTCTTTGGTTGGCGGCATGTCCCGAGTTGGGGCATCAGTTCCTTGTGCTTCAGAACCAAGACCAGAAGTTGGAGTGCTGGGTGTGTCAGGGGAGAGGCAAGGAACCTGCCAAGAGGCAGAGACATTGACAGAGAATGACTGAGCTCAGGGGCAGAAGAAGAAAAGAACTGCAGATCTGCTGGGAGAGGGGCCAGCAGACGGCTGGCACGTGGATCTCTTCTGGGTCACCGTCATGATGAGTCAGGGGGTCAGTGGAGAAAGGTGAGCTGAAGGAAAACAGGAATGGGCCACAAAGGGGCTGGTGGTCGCAGGCTGCAGCCGAGGGGTGCACATAGGGCCGGGCAGACATTCACGGAATGGCAAGGATCTGGTCAAAATCAAAAAAGAGTATGGAAGGGACCAAGTCCACTGACAAGGCAATATTGTTATCATTGCCTTTAGAGCCAGTTACTCCCACAGGCTGGTCCGTTGGGCCGGAGCGCCCACAGACGCTGCGAGGGGAGTGAGGCCCACAGACTCTGTGCGGAGAGCGAGGGCCCCCCAGGTGACCCTCACCCACTCTCTTGTCTGCTTCTTTGCAGGAAAGCGTGGACTTGGGTGAGATCATGTTCTCCCTCTGCTACCTGCCCACAGCAGGCAGGCTCACTCTCACGGTGATCAAGTGTCGGAACCTCAAGGCAATGGACATCACAGGCTATTCAGGTACCTCCTACCCCTGCGGCTGCCAGCAGCGCCGACAGCAGGATTGGGAAGGGTGTTCGAAGAGAAGGGGAAAGAATTGTCAGTATTCTTGGCATAGAAGCACCAGCTCTGGGAGCAAACTGCCCGGAGTCGATTCCAGTTCTGCCCCTACCTTGCTCTGTGAATGCTTTGGTTTTCTAATCTGAAAAGTGGGAATGATGATACCTTACATGGGTTATTCTCAGGATAAACAAGTTAATTCATGTAAATGTTTAGAATCCTGGCTGGCACATAATAAGCACTCAGTAGATACCATCTGTTACTATCATTCTTTCTGTTAGAGGAGGGAGAGAAGTAAATATATAGGAGAAAAAAAATTAAGGACAGCCTTTCTTGTTCACGTGAGGCCGCAGCACTTCTGGAAGGGTTATGTCAAGTCTGGGTGTGTAAATGTTTGTAGGCCTGTGCAGGCTGAAGGCAGCAACCCTGAGGACTGAGCCGAAGAAGAAAATCCACTGAAAAGCAAAGAGCATTTGTATTTGAGTTTCTCCTGCGGGGCTCCCGGCCTCAGCACTGAGAGAGCTGCTCGGCGTAGCAGGAGCACAGCACAGTGCTAGGGCAGCAGCAGAGGCAGGGCTTATCTGGGGCCAGCTGCGGAGACCCATAGGCAGGACGTGGTCTCGGAGGTTCGAGCCTTCCCCCTGAATTCTGGGAGTTGATGTAGGAGAAGGTGCTGGAGTTAGGGAATAGCAGAGGAGTGATCTGAGTCCTGGGGGCCTTCTCCCCGGCCCCAGTTCAAACTTCTCTGAGCAGTGCAATGGACTGAGACTCCCAAGAGAATAGGCACGTACAGCTTGGCTCCTGTAGCTCAGCGGCTAGGGCACCGGCCACACACGCCATGGCTGGTGGGTTCGAACCTAGCCTGGGCCTGCCGAACAGCAACAACAACTACAACAACAACAACAAAAATTAGCCAGGCATTGTGGTAAGCGCCTGTAGTCCCAGCTACTTGGGAGGCTGAAGCAGGATGATTACTTGAGTCCAAGACTTTGAAGTTGCTGTGAGCTGTGACACCATGGCACTCTGCCAAAGGTGACATAGTGAGACTCTGCCTCCGAAACAATCCCCAAAACCACCCACCCCCAAGCCCAAGAGGCTGTTCTGATGACTCAGATTATCAATGTAAAACCACTCGGGACGTGCCTCTGAACTTGGCTGGGAATATAGTGAAGATTTTTCCTCACATCTCCTTTATATGCATTAATTATTTACTTGCTGGAAAATGCCTTAGTGTAAGCACAGTTGCTGTAAGGAAGTGACAGTTCAGCTGAAAACATCTGGGCCCAGGTGCAGCCTGCAGCAGTTGGAAGAAGACATGGTATCAAGCTTTGGGAATGGAGGTTTCAGGGAAAGGTTGTCGGGAAACCCTGGAGGCGTCTGCGTGTACCACAGCTTCGCTTCCATCCCTCGGAACCCCTGCTCCAGCCTCCAGCTGTCTCTCTGCAGTGCTCCTGCCTTCCAGGCCAGCCCCCACTCCCACACCCGGACAGCGATGGCCTTCACGCTTCTCCTTCTGCTGAAGACATATCCAGACGTGGGGAAGAGATTAGCGGACCTCTGCTGACTTGGGAAAAGCTCTTAGGCAGCAGCAAGTCGGTGTCCCCCCCTAAATACAGCCCATGCAGATTTCATTTTAATACCAAAATAAGTACATGCTGGGGACAGAAATTCACCAAGGACTCCCAAGACGGCTGAGGGAAATAGGATTTTGCTGCCTAAGTCCCCACACTATCTTCTCTGGTATAATTAGATCGATGTGCTAGAGGACTGTACGGTGGAGCCACTGAGGTCATCACAAAGGCTGTTCCCAATGAGAGGGTTCAGGGCGAGAGCTTTTATCAT
This sequence comes from Arctocebus calabarensis, assembly GCA_963573935.1. Lineage (NCBI taxonomy): Eukaryota > Metazoa > Chordata > Mammalia > Primates > Lorisidae > Arctocebus > Arctocebus calabarensis. The sequence goes on from CAUYON010203031.1 coordinate 53,656, forward strand.
GCTGAGTTCTAACCTCCCTCTCATAACTTCCCCCTTTTCTACCTGGGTCCAGAAGCCACTGTGACCTCCCAGCTTGGTTCTGAAGATGCAGGGGTCCCTCTTTTTGGCAGATTTCTATTTTGTTCACAGCAAGGATATGGACAGTGCCTGGAATACCATGAGCTTTCAAAAAAAATGTATTGAATGAGTGAATTTATGTACTTATTATTTATTTATAGCATGAGGGGCCTGGCCTGAGGATGATGCAGGCACAGGCGTACATGCCAGGGGCCTCGCAAACTAAATCTCCTGTTTCTTTTCTTTTCTTTTTTTTTTCTTTACACCCAGAGACTCCATCACCCTGGGTAGAGTGCATTGGTGTCATCATGGCTCACAGCAACCTCAAACTCTTTGGCTCAAGAGATCCTCTGGCCTCAGGCTCCTGAGTAGAGTTGGGACTCTAGGCACTCACCACAATGCCCAGCCAGTCTTCTATTTTAGTAGAGATGGTGTCTTGCCCTTGATCAGGCTGGTCTCAAACTCCAGAGCTCAAGGGATCCTCCCACCTTGGCCTCCCAGAGTGCCAGGATTACGGGTGTGAGCCACCGCACCGGGCATAGAGCTCCTGTTCTTGAGGATGAGTTTGAGGTTGCGTTGAGCCCAGACTGGCTTGATGTTGGAGTAAACACAGGGGGTGAATAGAGCTTATTAATTGCTTGTTCTTGAAACTCATGCCATTGACCTCTAAAACCAACCATCTGACTATTCTTGATCTAAACTAGCCCTAGATCAATTCTCTAAACTTATCTGCTAGACCCTTGATGATAAAAATAGTACGAAACAATGATAAGGACCAGTATATGCCAAAGGGGTGCTAAGAGTAAACCCACTTATCGCTACTATATCTACTCTGTCCTGCTCTGAATCCATTGGTCAAAAATGTTGGCACTGGCTTGGTGCCTGTGGCTCAACGGGCTAAGGCGCCAGCCACGTACACCTGAGCTGGCGAGTTTGAATTTAGCCTGGTCCCGCCAAACAACAATGACGACTGCAACCAAAAAAAAAAAAAAAAATAGCCGGGCATTGTGGTGGGCGCCTGTAGTCCTAGCTAACTTGGGAGGCAGAAGCAGGAGACTTGCTTGAGCCCAGGAATGGGAGGTTGCTGTGAGCTGTGATGTCACGGCACTCTATCCAGGGTGACAGCTTGAGGGTCTGTCTCAAAAAAAAAAAAAATGTGGGCACTGGAGTCAGACAAACCTGGGTTCAAATCTTAGGCACATTCCTTAATTTCTCTAACCCTCAATTGCCCATCTATGAATTGGGGATGGTGATGATAGATATTTTATAGGGCTGATGTGGAGTTTAAATCACATGATATGCAAATCTGTTAACACAGTGCCTGGCCCATCTAAATGCTGAATTCTGATGGCCCCCTGACAATGAGGCTGAAATACACTGCTGGTCCTTATGTCCCCTCCCTTGGCTGCATAGGACATCATAGGCTAAAAGGAAGGGAGCTCCAAGATCTGGGGCCAGTGTTCCACTAGACAGAGTTCTCTTTTGCCCCCAGAGAACCATAGTGAACAGTCTAGAGCAGTGTTTTTGACCTTTTTTTGATGTCACAGCACCTATAGTTAAACTTCCATGCCACCCTTAAATTATGCTGCTAAAAAAAAGTAAAAAAAAAAAAAAAGAATAGACATCCGATGCTTTGAACTTCTTCTTCTTCTTCTTTTTTTTTTTTTTTTGTAGTTTTTGTGGCCAGGGCTGGGTTTGAACCCGCCGCCTCCAGCATATAGGGCCAGCGCCTACTCCTTTGAGCCACAGGTACTGCCCTGCTTTGACCTTCTTTCAAAAATAATTTAAGTAATGATCTTTAAAATTGTCACAGCACACCTAAGATCCTCTCATGGCACCCCAGGGTGCCACGGCACTCTGGTTGAACATCACTGGTTCATGGGCTCAGGCCCAGCAATGCTGGTGAGCGTGCTGGTTTCAGTGAGGGAGATGTGTCCGCTGAATTGCACAACTGGGTTATGCCTCACAGGCGTGAACAGCGGTGGGGAAGGTGCTAAGGCATCTGCTCAGTGGCCCATGGGACAAGCGCCTCTGCCTATACTTTGGAAGCCTCATAATGTGGAAACTTGCTCTGATGTGGGGCACAGGGAAATAGGCAGAGCAGGGGAAGAGGCGGCTCCTGAACAACCTCCAGCCTGGGGACACGTTCCAAGGCAGCGAGCACCCTGAAGGATTTAAAGCTGCCATGCAAAGGGTCTTGGGGCTCGACAGTGGAGCCTGCCGAAAGCGGCCTCGTGCCTTCTCCCAACTTGGCCTTGCTTTTCACCAGACATCCCCTGAGAGAGAGCTCGTTCAAGTGGGAAGTCAGAGGCAGCAGATTGATTAAACGCTTCACTGTCTCCCCATAGCGTCCCTGTGGTTAAGGCATAGCTGTCACTGTCACATTGATTACTCAGCAGCTCATTTAGATGTCTATGGAAAGGCCTTCAAGGCCTGAAGTTTCTGATCTGGTTCCCACCGTTGGTGTGTGCCTCATCTGCCACCTGAGCAGTGCCAGGGAGTGTGAGGGCCTGGAGCCTTCGGTCGCCCAGGGGATGGAGCCGCACGCCTGTGAATCCCAGAGCCAGGGAGCGGCCGCCTTGGCCCACACCTCCTGACAGACTACAGGAGCCCTGGCTTCTTGGCAAAAAGGTGTCACAGCACATGAGCTTCTCAAAAGCTGTTATTACCTGTGAGTCGCCATCTCCTTTCTTGAGCTGTGCAGCACAAATAACAATTATGATGGTGACCGAGACACCTGTGCTAGGAGATACGTCACTTGGATGAGTAGAAAATTTCAGGGTAGAAAAATAACCCTGAAATACCCATTCAAAAAATGAAAGAAGAGACTAGGATGGGAGGCACATGAAGTTCAATAAAAAGACATCTCTTTGCGGGATGGAGAGAAGCCAAGATCCTACTGAGAAAGGAAATGTCAACCAGCTGCCCGAGTCCTGCAAGACGGCCTCTCACTCCCTGGCCACGGCCCCTCCTCGTGGGCTGCTCAGAAGTGGGCAGGAAATGGCTTCCAGGGGAGCAGAGAGCAGGGCCACTTACCCCTCCTGATGCCAAATGAAAAGGAGATTATTGGGACAATGGGACTCAACATCACATTGTCAGGGGGAGGACATGAGCAGCATTGTGACTGGTGCTGTTCATTTAACTCTGCCACGTTGCTATTCCTTGAGCACCACTAAGTTCTATTTTTATGCCCTTGTCCTCTGGTTAATAATATTGGGAAAAACAACAACAACAAAGCAAAGAAAGAAATAGAGCGTCCTTATTCAGCTTCAGCACACTTCTGAGCCACCAGCCGATGCGAACGCCGTACCCATGGGCAGGTGTCACGTCTGATTTGGGGCCAGCCTCTCTATCACTGAAAGTCTGTTAAGTGCTCTCCCAAGAATACCGAGATAGCTAAAGACTCTGTTTGTTAAGCACGGAGTGTCCTCAGAGACAGGTGTGCTACATAAACCCAAGGTGGTTTAATTATTTGAACCACCCACTGATGCCATCTGATAAGCAGCAGTAGGCCTAGGGCTTTGGTCCCTTGCTGAAAATGATGCTCGAGAACACGTGTGTGACATATTCCCTTCCCTTTCCACACCTCCATTGTCACAGATCCGTATGTCAAAGTGTCCCTGCTTTGTGATGGGCGGAGGCTGAAGAAGAAGAAAACAACCATTAAGAAGAACACTCTCAATCCTGTCTACAACGAGGCTGTCATCTTTGACATCCCCCCGGAGAACATGGACCAAGTCAGCCTGCTCATCTCCGTGATGGATTATGACCGGTGGGTGCACGTCCCGCGCGGCACAGGGCTCCCTGACCACATCCCATGCAGCACAGGGCCCCCTGACCTTAGACCTTGTGTTTCAGGGCTCAGGCACTCAGTGACCTCAAATCTCGCTCCACCCAAAAGGTTGCAGGCATTTGAGGAAGAGCATGGATAACCCCCTTAACACAGGCCTCAGCTTCCCCTCCTCCTGCCCTGTTCCCATCAGGGGCAGCTCCACCCATCACCTGGCCTGAATTCCCCCCTAGGTTTTCCCATTCTTCCATCTGGCACCCAATCCTATCATCTGTCCTTTGAAATGCGTCTCTGTCCTCTCCATCTCTGTCCCTCTCCCACTGTGGGATGGCTGTGCAGCTTTTTAGCTGATACCTGCCTCCTCGCTTCCTGAGGACACATCTTCTTAAATGACCACCTTTTTCCTGGACCTGTTTTTCTCAAGCACAGTGACTCATGCCTATAATCCTAGAACTCTGGGAGGCCAAAGCAGGGGGATCGCCTGAGCTCAGGAGTTTGAGACCAGCCTGAGCAAGAGCGAGACCTCATCTCTACTTAAAATAGAAAAACTAGCCAGATGCTGTAGCAGGTGCTCAGATTTCTAGCTACTCAGGAGGCTGAGGCAGGAGGATCGCTTGAGCCCAGGAGTTTGAGGTTGCTGTGAGCTATGACTCCATGGGGCTCTACCCAGGACAACAGAGTGAACTTTTTTATTTTTTGAGACAAAGAACCATGGGTGGTTCCTATTGTCCAGGATTTTCTCCTGAACTCTCAAGGCCTTGAACAATCTGGACCCAGCACACCTATCCCACCTGATTTCTATTTCCTCAGATATATTAGTATCTCTTCTCTTCCACTCATCCCGCTCTTCCATCTAGGCTGGCCTCCAGACGTCAGAGCCCCCAGGACTCCAGCCTTCAGTCATCACTTTAGCTAAAGGAAAAAGAAACCATGCAAAAAAGTCTCAGTGCAGGATTTTTAGCACAAGTTGTTGCATGGGGCATGCTTGATCAACATACTTGAGCGATGATTGACTGAATGAATAGATCACATGCCAGCTTCCAGGGGTGTGGAGAAATGGTGCTCAGAGAGGGTTGATTTATTTGCAAATGCTGATGTCTCAAGTAAAGTTGTGACGTGCTGGCCAAGTCAAACAAGGAAGAGAATTTAAACTCTCCCACCTCCCAAACTAAGGCTATTTGCCCACTGTTTCCTGAGATTCCAAAGAATTTTACAACCTTTTGCTCATCTATCCACTGTCCACCCAAGGAGGCTGGGCAAGGCTTCACTGCTGCTGACATCCAAAGCCCCGGCCCATCTGTTTTCAGAGCTCAGAGTTCAGAGTTAGACCCACTGGGCAGAGTCTTGCCCGGGGACCTCCCTTTCTGAGAGCACGTGTGGAAGTCAATGCTGGGCCCTTTGTCTCTTCCTCAGAGTGGGCCACAATGAGATCATAGGAGTCTGCCGTGTGGGGATCAATGCTGAAGGCCTGGGCAGGGACCACTGGAACGAGATGCTGGCATACCCTCGGAAGCCCATTGCACACTGGCACTCCTTGGTGGAGGTAAAGAAATCCTTCAAAGAGGTGGGTGAGGTCGCCTGGCCCTTGGCATGTGTGCTGCCTGGCAGTGTGGGCTGGAGAATGGCAGTCGGCTGCTCCGAGACCAGGGGCCCTGTGGGAAGGCGGCCATGGGTCACATGCTTCTCACGCAGTGTGTAACAGGCTGGAAGGAAATGAAGGAGGGAGGTGGTGGCCGCTTGACAAAAAGCCCCTGACATTGGGCATTGTGAAAGCCACACTGAGTTCTTAATGGAAAATAAGAACTTTGAGGAAGCCTTCCCAGCAAACCACTATGAGGCCTGAAATGCTTTTACAAAGCCTCTGGCCAAGTCAGTCCTTTAGGAGAAAGCCTCAAGGGTGTGAGATCAGAGCTTGGCAAGAAATTCTACCCCTGTTGGAACAGTAGGTTCCCTGAGGCTCAAGCCAGTTGGTCACCTGGCTTTTCACTGTTGAATGGAGATTGCCAAAGAGCAAATTCTTCCTTTTATGAATGTTGGTTTTTACCATGGATGAGGAAGGAAATTTCAGGTGTCTGGCTTTCTGGCTAAAGTTGTGGGGCTGGCTCAGCGCTCATAGCACATACACTGAGGCCAACTCAACCACTGCAACAACAAAATAAATAAATAAAGGTGTCGGGCTGGCTCAGCGCTCATAGCACATACACTGAGGCCAACTCAACCACTGCAACAACAAAATAAATAAATAAAGGTGTGGGGCTGGCTCAGCGCTCATAGCACATACACTGAGGCCAACTCAACCACTGCAACAACAAAATAAATAAATAAAGGTGTCGGGCTGGCTCACTGTGGCTTCTACTAGAAATGTAATGGAGAGCTCTGGGCTAGGAGTCCTGAGACTTGGGCTACAATCTCGGCCCCTCCTGACTTGCTGTATAACCTTGACCCTGTCACTTCTCTCTCAACTGAAAGGTGGTGTTTCTTAGGCTGATGTTTACAGTCTGCTCCACCGTCCACTGACCCCCACCAATTTAAGATTCTGTGATCTATCTCAAGTGGGTTGGGCTGTGGAGTGACTAGGAGAGCCTTAAACCTCATTTTCAATATCTCACACCCCAGCCCATGTCCTAGAAGGCTGGGTGATGACTGCATCAGCTCAACAGGCAAGTCTCAGGAGTTGTGAACAATTGGAAAATGTACTCATTCAAAAATAAACCTTTATCTCTTTTACCACATGGCCCCACAGCTTAAAATCAGAGTCCCCTTAAAAACAGAGTAATCCACTCCCCACGCTCTGCGCTGCAGAAAAGTCAGGGCAGCACACCCGGAGGACCTGCTGGATCCTTTTCCATCTCAGGGTGAATAGGCCTGTTTCCACCTGCCCCCGTAGCAGGAGCCGCTGAGGGGCATAGAGACCCCCTGACTGAGAACCGGGCTGACGGATTTACCACCCCAGGGAGACGTGTGCTTTGTGAAGCACCACCAAGGAGTAAAAAGACACCAAGTGCCTGTCAGCTGAGGCCTCGCGTTTCTGTCCTGCAGTTGTCTTGATTTTACTGCAATGAAAATCCCTCAGCTCTCCGGCTCTCCCGGTGACCCTGTCCCCTGTTCTACAGAATGTGGGTGAGGGACCCACCACTAGCCCCCCTCCCCATTCAGGAGGTGCAACTGGGCAGCTCACTGGACAACCGGAGGCCACACCTAGCAGCTCACTAAACGCTGCATTAACTCAACTCAAGGAGGGCTCATAATAGGACCCTCTTTTGTAATCCCTTGAGATATTTAAGAATAAAATAAGTCCATGTATGCTTAACTGTTCAGGAAGGTTTAAGGCCAGGGCATGGAATGAGAGCTAAGGGGCCTCTAGCGGGCTATAGGGCCTTTGAGGGGGTTGGCTCCTCCCATCTCTGCTTCTCTAGGAAAATCTGACCCTAAATGATGCCTAACCCGACAAGCTCATGTCTTTCACCATGACTGCCCTTAAACCTGCAGTAACCCATCACTGTTCCTAGCCTGGGCCTGCCCATGGAAAATGGAAAGTAACCAAGAGAGGGGCCACAGCTGGGGGCGGGGTACAGCGTGCCACACAGGGGCAGGACTTGGCCACATGCCAGGACCCTCTCCTTCATGATGAATACAACCTAATTAAGCCAAATAATTGATTCCAAGTCCCTGTTTCTTTGAGAATTCTGGCTCCCTCGTCCAGACTACAAAAGAAAGATAAAGTAGAAGCAAGCCCTTGAAAATGAATATTTGATGAGACAGTACAGGGAAAGTAACAGTATATGGAAAATGAAAAGAGAATAAATTGAGGATCTTTGGGTTTTCTTTTTTCTTGACCTTGCACGCCCGCCCCTCCTCTGTTGGCTAGCCTTTCCCCACACATACAAATTTGCTGCTCAGCTGATTATTTCTCTGGATGAAGAAGCTGAAAATGACATTCATTTTGGCAACTTACCATTTCAACAGACACATTCCCTTAACATGTTTACTGATACTTTTAAATATCTTTATCAAAAATGCATCTAAAAACCCAGCAGGCTAGCATTAAGTAAACACCCTTTGTGGCTGTGCAACGCATTGCACTTGAACTACACCGTCCCAGTCCTACGGAGAGCTCACAGCCTGCCTTTCATTCCTGTTCTGGATATGGAACAAGAGCCTTGCTCCTGAAACTCGTATCTCCCATTTATAAAGAAATCTTCTTTTCCAGCTCCCAGGAAGACAAATGGCATCGTATCTGTATAGGACTCAGTTTATATCTTGTACCTTTCTTAGAAGAGTTTCGAGTGCTGTGATCATTGCTTTTTTATTAATCAGAACAGAAGGCATCATGCTTGCTTGCTTACTTGCTTGCTTGGGGTTTAAAATAAGGTTCAGGGGAACAAATTAATCGAAAAGGTGTCTGTCCTTTCTGGGATTATTTTCATGAATAAAAATTTATTGAGCCATCACAAGCGCCCTTCCCCAGCATGGCGCCAGCCCTCTTTCCTCCCAGCATTGCCACCCAGTGTATGTGTCATTGCTGTCCCCACACCCCGGTTGACCAGCGCTCTTCTCCAGGCGTTGATTACACACAGCCAAGTTCAGATGATCTGCCAGACTTTAGATCTCTGCTGGAACATGACCCGTTTTGAAACAATAGAAGACCTTACTGGAACACAGCCATCCTAGAACAGTAATCTCCCTGCAGGCTGGGGACAGGTTCTCTGCTATTTTACAGCTACCACAAGCCTCCTGCAATCATTTGCCTTCCCATTATCCATGAGTCCCATCTCCTCCCTTTGTTCATCTTCATAGGAAAAATCAGGGACTAGCAGGGGAGCCAGTGTTCCTTCTTCATTTGTTCCGGATAAACAATTATGCTCCCTGTGACTACTCTTTGGCCTGTTATGTAAAGGAAAAAAGGTACTCGGTGTAGCCATTTCAAATTTTTCCCTCCAACCTGGCCTATCAATCAGGTTGTTTAAGGGGCATGCTCCACCCAGGGAAGAAGCCAGTAATTACAACGTATCTTCCACCAACATTAAAGGTTGTAACAGAAAAAAGTAGAACTCCTAAAATGAAGGTCTGTTAAATGAAAGCTTTAGTAATCGTCTTATGTCACTTTCTGGGTAAGAAACACTTGAGTCAGAAGCCACAGTGGGCTCAACAACCAGGCATTTATTTATCTAAAATATTTCACCAGGGAAACCCTCGGTTGTGATTTCATCCACGTGGATGCTGCAAGCAGAGAGACTGCCCCCGGAGTTAGGAGTAAGTACCTGGTGTGCACCCCGAGAGGTCAGGTTTCTTATTACATTTTGTGTCTCTTTCTCCCAGAGTGGCCAGATGCTAAGACAAAGAGCACTGAGTCAGGAGTAGAAGACCTGGTTTGGGGTCCTGGCTCTGCTCCTAACTAGCTGTGTACTGATTTCTCATTTGCAAGAATAAGAGGGCTAGACTGGATGATTGTCCAAGCCTGACATGCCAAAATTCCTTAGGTCAAGTTCATGGAGACCCATTGGTCCAACCCTTGGTTGGTTGACCTGCACAGGTGTTAGAAAAAGCCCATGAGGAACTGGGCCCAGAGAAGGGTAATAAAAGCTTTCCTTAAAATTGGGAGCATTAAGGTCATTCTATAAGTCTGGGTTGCTGCTCAGCTTTGCGGGTTTCCTGTCTACTCCATAGCTGACACTGGATGGCACATGCTGTATTCCCTGTCTAAAAATAGCTATGTTGGGGGGGAACACATCCTTCCCCATCCCACCCCCAAACAGGCAAGTGTATATGCAATTCCAGCTTCTACTCAGCCTCCCCTCTCTACAGTGAGGACCCTTAGTGCTCATGAGAAGCAAAATAGGCTGTCCTTCAGTTTCAAGGTCACCTATCCTCTGTCTCTGGCGCCCTGCGCTAGAGGCACCCAGGAGAAGACTGAGGCTCCTCAGCCCACATGGGGCTGGGGTGAGCAGTGGACATTGACTTGCTTTGAAGCTATGTAGCCCCCAGACAAGTCGAGAACATTCACAGGCTCAGATCCCTGCCGAGGAAACATTGCTATACCCGAGACTGGCTTTTTCCATTTAAATAAGGGTTGAATGGCTTGGGTGCATCCACCGCCAGCCCGCCCCTTCACCCCATCACTCCTCATTGCATTACACACTTGCGCGGAAGGGTTGAAGTCGGGCAGAGAGGAGGATCTGTGAGGCTGGAGAGCTGGGGAAGCCCAAAGGGTCTCCTCACAAGTGGGGTGCAAATGCCCAGAGGGCGGATTAAGACAGAAGAAAGCCAGAGCTGAAGCACTACCAGGGTTTTAGCTGTGCTAACAGCTCCCAGACAAATTGCTAATAATTCACGATCGTGGGCTCTTGGCAGTAAGGGCACACTCCGCAGACTGCCTCTTTCCTGTTAACATAATACAATTTTCCGTGTGAAAAATGGCTAACGCACTCACAAATGATCTAGTCACAGCTCCTTATTAAAACACACACACATACACACACATGCACCAAAGAAAGTTTTAATTATCTCTGAAATAGTTCTTTTCGAAAATCGGGTATTCCAAACCAGAAGCTCAAAGCTGTTTTCTTTGTTTTTGCATGGCTGACAGCAAAATTCCAGAAAGCTTACGAGAAGCTGGGAAAAGTGAATTCAGTGCATGGGCCAGTTAAGTTTTGCAAGTTGAAACATAAATCTCTCAGCCACCGATAACCGGATTTTTTCTCCTCTTGGCAGTGGCAGGGCCGAGCTGCCAGCTTCGACAGTGAGAGCTCCTGTCCGTCTCCAAAACCACCTCCGACACCATGAGCTGCACAGCCAAGCGACACAAACAGGACTCAGCGATGTTCTTTTTACACTTGTTTAACTGTCTAAGTCTAGTGTCGTGCAGTGGCAGTGGCAGCGGCCGCCGCCTGTCACTCCAGAGTCTTACCTACTCCTGTGTAGGTCAAGGCCGAGACACTTGTCGTGTGGTCAGATGTCTTAGTCTTTTCTGTCTCCTAAGGTGATGTTTTTGTGGTTTTCAGTCTTTATGGGTCCACTGTCAAGAAAAGAAGATGAAAAAAAAAAAAAAGCAGGAAAAAACAAAGGGTGGAGAACCCAGAAGTTGGTTCTATCAACTACAAGTGTAAAAAGTAGTCTTTTCAGGAGAAATGGATTGAGTTTCTGAAATGTTGTGTCTCCACCAAGCTCTACAACCCGGGAGTAGGAAGAGGTGGGTCAACACCCTGTAAAATGGCACGAATCAATCAAAGAGCCTTTACGAGGCTTATTATTATTCCCTGGTCCCACGCTGAAACCACAGGACCTCTGAGGTGTCTGTGGACTTCGAGCTGGTGTACAGGGTTCCTCGTAACCCTCCCTTTTGGCTTTCTTCATGAACCGAAACGTCTTGATTCCTCACGGGAACTCAGTCACTTTCTTTAGGAATGATTCTGCTGAAAATAAACATGCCATATGTTTTCTGACGCACCACAGTTAATGATCACATTTGTTTGAAAACAATCTTTGTTCTCAAAAATAACCTTCATTGTAAAGAAAGAGAGAGCACATATGTTCTGGAGTGATCTCTGTGTTATACATAGCTTTATAATTCCATGGAATCTCAAGCAGCTGTTTAAAATGCCTAAACAGATCAAAGAAAAAACTAGATAAAAATGTTCTTTTCTGAATGGGGGAGTTTTGAAATCCAAATAACAGTTTGAGTCCATCTTTCTCGGAAGAGTATCTTCTTGATGGAAGTCGAGACAGCTTAAACCTACGTCAGCCCATTGACTCTGGGACGGTATTTATCTTAAACTTTAAATTCTATAAAGTACTAAGTACTTCTGTATGTTTGTTGCAGTGATTGTGAGGGGTTTGGTTTCCTTTAGATATTTACCTTAGGCCAAGTTCAGTTAAGGGAAAAAAAAAAAACCACATTTGAACTATTCTGTATTGTAATAGCACATATCTGTTGAATATTTAATAGTGGCCTTCCCGCCACTCCCTAAGAAGGGTGGTTTGCTGAGTCTCGGTCTGTCCCTAGTAAGCACATGGAGGTGAGTTTCTACTTCACCTTGTAACTACACAAGGCCAATTTTCAGAGCTGCGTATGTGACTTGCAAGAGGCAAGTCTGCTTGAGAACCCCTCCTTTCACCAACAGAAGATCAAGAGCATAAAAACCATTCCCACGTCTTGTGTCTTACTCTTTAGATTCGTCACATGCTATAGAAGCAACAACCTCTGCAGTCACCCTCATTAGAAGCCACGTTAACAGGTTTCTTTGCTGGTATAACTTGGGCACCAAAAGTGAACCAGATCGGGCGTGAGCTAACAGGATATTGTGGAGATACAAGTTTTCCACTTAGAAAAGCAAATGTAGATACGCCTAAATTCCACCCTGTACTCAGCCTTAGGCTAAGGACTAATGTGTAATGAAAACTTTCCTCCCCAATGTCTTATGATTGACAGGCCTTCTTAGTCAGGCAGCCCTGCATTTGGGGGTTCTCCTGAGAGTAGGGAAAAAACTCAAGGTCATGACAAGACTCTCAGCAGGTGACAAACTTCATTATGTTTCTCGATGCTAGACCGACTCCATTGGGATGACCATCTCAGTCAATGAGCAGAAGCTGCGGGTCTTGCCAAGACCAAGGGAATAGTGGAGTTCCCTGGGTCATAAGGAGGCCCTTCCAGAAGTGAACTGAAAATCCATTCCTTGCTGTCATCTTTAAACCCTCAGGTAGCTGAGGATACCCACTTTAAACTTTTGGAGAAGGGCATAAGTGGGGTCAGTTTGAATCATTGAATAGTATTGCTTCTCTGAGAGAGTCTTCCTATACTCAAGAAACTATCTCACATGAGTGAACATCCCAGAAGTTTCAGGAAATCATTTCCTGAACTGATTATGGCCAGGCCGACACGGCTGACCAACTGTTCCCTCTCCTGCGCTCGCAGTCTCTGTAAATTCCTTGCAGACATGGGACCCCACCCCAGAGAAGCTTTTAGCTCCTGGATTCCTCACGCCCTCAGGAGAGACTAGTCCTCAAGCTGAATCGTGAGTGAAACCTGACCGTCTGCCAATTTCATCATCCAGCCCGGTAGTTCTCCCTCACAGATGAAAATAAAATGAAATATAAAGTGGATTCATTGTTGGCTTCCTCTGGGATGGTGTGAGCTTCGCTGAAGTCCTGATAACCAGGGCCATTTGCATATAGTTGTTTTTTTTTAAAGAGAAACACAAAGTTCTCGTCTCCTTTATTTAGCAGCGGTTCTGTGCTGAAAGATGCCCCCTCTCCTCCTGCACTTACCCAGGATGTTAATTAATTGAATCGTCATTTAAAAAATTATGTTGTTAATTACTGCTTTGTGTCTTCCCACCCCTGTCATAGCCTGGAGTTTTTATTCAATTAAATCTCTGTCTCTTGCCCATTTCTCTTGTCATTTTATGTTCCTGAGGTTTAGCAGTCAGCGCACGCACAGGACAGCCAACGCAAAGCTTTTATTTTTAATCTTTGCTTCACATAGATAATCACTTCCCTTCCATCGGAGGTGCAGCAGACAGACTTGGGGTTTTTGTGGGGTTTTCTTGTTGTTCTTATTTACTTGCTTGTTTGTTTGTTCTGCCCAGGGAAGATCTATGAACTCCAACTGCCGGGATCCACCTGTGTTTTGTCAGGCTTGTGGCTCCCAGAGCCTCTGGTGCACAGGCTCAGCTGCTCCCTAACCTGTTCAGCTCCACAAGCGGCCCCTCCAGGTGCTGCAGCTACTCCAGGGAAGTGGGTCACACACTCATATCTGGAAAGTTTTGTGCTGTTGCCCAGCAGCACAGTAATCTTGCTCACTCTCGGGAAGCATAGCTTGGCAATGCCATGGGAAAATGCTATTGCAGCCTTGAAAATTAGAAAAAGAACATTCTAACTTTAATGGAGTATCCTCTCCGCTCACCTCCAGCTTTTAATTAATTTAGAGGGCAGCCCATAGGAGAGTGGAAGGCTCCCCCATTCCTGCACATCTGCATCTAAATTACTGGTGCTGCACAGAGAGAGGCCCAGAGACCCGCCCTGCTGGGAGGAGCACTGCGCAGCCCAGAGAGGCAGCATCCCTGGCTGGTGGCTTCCTGTCAGGTCGCCAGCCAGCCAGCAGGACACAGCGATGTTTATCTATCTAAACTGTGCCTTGCAGTCTGGGTTGGGCTCTGCTGCAGCCACAACCTGCAGGTTTCAGTGTCTGGAAATAACAAAAGCTTGGTTCTCATTCACGTGGTGTGCCCAGCACAGGCCAGCAAGGGGGCTCTGCTATCCTGTTTATTCAGGGGGCTCAAGGGTGCCAGAGTGGCCAACATCACAAATGTTCCTAGCTGCCATATCTGAAGGCAAAGAGCACTTGGAAGGGTTTCAGCCTGGTCTAGATGCTCTGGAAGAGGCATGTGTCACTTTCCTTCTTAGCCCATTGCCAGAGCTGCTCATCCGGCCTCCCAAAACAAAAGGGGCCCAATCGCCCAGGGGAATAACTAGAAATGTTGAGTTAACCACAGTGAGCTGACAGGTACTGAGCCGCAGATCCAGAGACGCTAATACGGGAAACAATGCAGCTTTTAGTCTAGTAAAGAGGCAATAAGTAATGCTAGTTCAAGGGAGAGGGAGGAATGCAGTAAGGGAAGGAACTAAAAGGCCGCAGACACCCAAGAAGAACATCACAGCTCTGCAGAATGAGCGGAAGTGGCACCTAATCTAGGTCCTTAAGGATGAGTGGGATTTGGAGGCTTGGAGGTTGTGAGGAGGGGACATATTCCAAGCTGAGGGGTCCGTACAATCAAAGCCCCAGAGCAGAGGAATTCCCAGGGCTGCCACCACCCTGAGTCCCAGGGAGATAGTGAAGCCCCTGGGTTCAGCCGCCACCTTGCTTGTTTGCCCTGGTCAATCCAGGCAGACGAGGCAGGACTGTGGCCCAAGGAGCCCTGTTGTCCCCTGCCCTGAGCCCCCTCCACCAGGCTCTTGACCTGGCCCCTGCCTCACTCTTACCAACACCACCCACTGTCCCTTGCTGATTTGGCGCCTACTCCCACCTGCCAGTAGCCTGCAGCTGCAAGAACGGGCTGATTTTGAGAATCGGTCCAGCTGCCCAAGCCCATTCACTTAGCCACCGTCCCCTCCACGGGCTATTTTTCAGCCAGAAGCCACTGAAAACTTTATGATCTGTGCTGTATCCTGCTGCCCTTCAGGGTGAGAACTATCGAGATGCCTGATTCCCTGGCATCAGAGTAAACAGGACCGGCCTCTGCCCAGCTTTCCTCTGTGTGGTTAACAGCCACACACCTGTGACAAAAGACTGGGGGAGAATGTTACAGCTGGGCGGGGGGTGGGCAGGGGGCTGAGCCCGGCACAGGTGGTTACTGGACACAGGGCACCTGCACAACATGGGGTGGTCACAGAGGGAAAATGCAACAAGCCTGACAGCTGAGCTAATCTGGAAGACCAGGGAGATGAAAGGGGACTCATAAATGTTTTATGCTTTTATGCCTTGGAAACCGAGTGTTCTGTGCCTTCCCCAGAAACCAGAGACGCAGCAGAGAAAGCAAAAACGACAAGCCCAGTTTGGACCAAACTGGGTTTGAGATGCTGGACGGACATCCAGCAGACAGCTGCAGGTCAAACGCAGCTGGCAGCGAGGGCAGGCATGAGATGTTAGCCCACAGGACGCTCACACGCCATGGTGAGATGCGGAGGCAGGAGGCTGGGCTGGGAGGCCGGCCCAGGAAGACAGGGAGTGCCTCAGAAAGAGGTTCTTGAGGCACCATCAACATTCAGAGGTCAGGGAAAAAGAAAATGATGTGAATAGCAATGGAGAGGTGCCCGGGCAAAGCTAATCGATGAAAATGCTGATGAACAAAAACAGATCAATCGAGGCCTCCCTGAAATGATTCTTCATAACAAGATAATTCGAGTTGCTTAAATATAACTCAATTCACAAAAGTCCATTTTTGCCCATGTTTGTGGGGCTCCCCCAACAATTACCCCCTCAGCTGTGCCCTTCACATTTTTAAAAATTGTGGTAAAATATAGATAAAATAAATTTTTCCATTTTAACTTTTTTTTTTTT
>CAUYON010203036.1:0-17909 GCA_963573935.1 Arctocebus calabarensis
AAAAAAAAAAAAGTTCACGTTTACATGGATGGAGCTGGAACATATTCTTCTTAGCAAAGTATCTCAAGAATGGAAGAAAAAGTATCCAATGTACTCAGCCCTACTATGAAGCTAATCTATAGCTTTCATATAAAGGCTAAAGCCCAGTTATAGCACAAGAAATGGGGAAAGGGGCAAGGGAGGGGAGAGGGGAGGATGAGTGGAGGGAGGGTGATTGGTGGGATCACACTTACGGTGCATCTTACAAGGGTACAAGTGAAATTACTAAATGTAGAATATAAATGTCTTCATATAGTGATTAAAAGGCCTTGAAGGCTATGTTAAATAGTTCAATGAAAATGTTTCAGATTGTATATGAAGTCAGCACATTGTGCCCCATGATTGCACCAATGTACACAATTATGATTTAATAAAAATTAAAAAAAAAGAAAAAGAAAATGCACACTCCCATGCACAAAATCACAGTAACAAGTTTTAAAAATACAAAAACCTCCCTCTGATTCTCCATAGCCAGTCACTGCAGAGGGTAAATACTGCTACTATTTCTCGAATCTCAGTCTTTCTACAGATATTCTATTCAGCTTCCTTTTAAAGACGATAATTTTAAAATTTAGTTTCCATTCCTATTTTGTCTGTGGACTCAGTGCTATTCTGTACAGCATTGCTGTCCTTGAGCAGAGCATTCGATCTGGGATCAGGATTATTTGGCTGCCATGTCCCCTGCCCTCCCTGGCTCATTCCTGCTTTCTACATCCTCAGGCTTACGGCAGTGTGTGTGAGTCTCTCTGTTGGTTTTCTTTTGGGGGGGGGGGTATCTACTTGTAATAATTGACAATGTGGTGTTCGGTATTTTCTGAAATTGTAGTTACCTGTAGCTAGTCCTTTTAAGAATTCTAATTTGTTCTAATTTGTTGGAGAGGAAGGGAATTCAGAATCAAGTAATGGCCATTGCTCTCTCTCCATGTGCAATTAAAACAATTTTATTTTTGATTATTATGGACACATTATAGTCATCCATATTTATAGGGTGCATGTGATATTTCAATCCAGGCATACAATGTGTATCAGTCAAATTGGGGTGACTGAGGTATCTACCACCTCAAGAATTCATCATTTCTTTGTGTTAGGAACATTCCAATTTCCTAGTTATTTTAACATATTCCTCAACTTATTGTTGATTATACTCGCTTTGTTTTCTCACCAAATGTTGTCCATCCTATCTATTGAACTGTAAATTTGTACTCATTACCTGGCCCCCTTAATTCCTCCTCCTCACGACCCTTCCCAGCCTTGGTCCTTGGTCACCCCCGGTCTACTCTCCATCTCCACGAGATCAATTGTTTCAGTATTTAGTTCCCATAGATGAGTGAGAATCTATGACATTTCTCTTTTTGTGCTTGGCTTATTTTACTTAGCATGATGTTCTCCAGCGTGTTGCAAATGACAGGATTTTCTTTTTATGGCAGAATAATATTCCATTGTGTATATTTACCCCATTTTTTTCACCCATTCATCAGTTGATGGAAACTTAGGTTGATTCCAAATTTTGGCGCTGTGAATAGTGCTGCAATAAACATGGGAGTGTAAAATCCCTTTCTTTTGGATACATTCCCAGCAGCGGGAATGCTGGTTCATCTGGTAGTCCTATTTTTTTTTTTTTTTGAGGACCCTCCATGCTGGTTGCATTAACTCACATCTGCATGTGCAATTTTTTTTTAAAGACAGAGTCTCACTTTGTCACCCTTGGTAGAGTAACGTGGGGTCACACTCACAGAACCTCCAGCTCTTGAGCTCAGGTGATTCTCTTGCCTCAGCCTCCCCAGTAGCTGAGATTACAGGCACCTGCCACAACGCCTGCTTATTTTTTTTTGTTGCAGTTTGGCCAGGGCCAGGTTTGAATCCACCACCCTCGGTATATGGGGCCAGCGCCCTACTCGCTGAGCCACAGGCACCGCCCTGCATGTGCAATTTTTAAGGCAAATAAACTCTCCCCTACAAAGTGAGTTGGCACTTGGTGTTCCTGTTCCATGCTATTCTTGCTCAATTCCTGATGTCCTTGTTTGTACGAGTCTCACTGACTATTAAAGAAATCTGAATGATCGCTCATTGGTTCTTCATTTAATATTACATTTACCTTTTCATTAATCATTATTAGAGAAATATTACAGTGATACAAAATTCCATCTTCTTTAAGGTCGTATGTTCTAATCACTCACTTGCTGTACTTAGCTTCACCTATGTCTCTGATTAAACCTTTTTTCCAATTCCCTCTTCACCATGTATCTCTAGGTTATGTCAGGAGCCTTCAGTTATTAACCCAAGAAGAAAACGGTATGCCTTTAATTCATTGTAACATAACTTTCTTTTTCCACTTAACTGCCCTTTACTGTGTTCCGGGACTTGTAACAAGAATGTTACAAAACCCTCACACATTTCAATGAGGTGAATGTTTGTACTGGACCTTAGGATGTAAGGATGCTGGGGCACCATGAGACCCAGATCTGGTTCCACAGTCCAGGTCTGCACCACTCGCACCAATGCCTCTTGCTTTCTAAGACCGTATGGTATATACTTCCAGATTTGTTTGGTGGCTCTGTCCTGACCTAATTAATTATAATATTGTTTTACCAAAAGAAAAACCAGGAGGCTGAAATAAGAAATTATACCCTAGTCCTGGCTCTAGAAAGTAGTAGCTCAGACTGTGGAACTGGAATGCATTATCCACTTGTGCTTTCAGACCCCCATGCTGCCTCACCCAGCTCACTCTGTCCTGGGAGGCTGAGCCAAGTCCAGGTTCCAGCAGTGTCCTCAGCCTCTGGCTTCTCCCAGATTTGGGTAAATGCAGCATGTGAGGGACGGAGGAAGGTGAACCTGGGGTTTTCATTTTGGAGCATGATTTGCTATGGGGCCATTTCTCAAGCAGAGGGTATACCTTCTCTCAGAGAATAAATAAATTGAACATCACTTGCTTTCTATGTGGTTTGGAACAGTTAATTTCAAAATGTAAATAGGTATTACTTTCATAAAAACAAGATCACAAAATGGTCTTCATTTTTTTCTTTTTGGATAAAAATATATTTTTCTGTCTTAAACTTTTATTAAAAGCCCAAAACACATTATTATGCTAATAGGTAAAAATATACCATTTAGTCCAATCTTGTCAAGAATGTAATAGCCAACTATTCTGCTTTATTTTATAATAATGTTTTACCTTGTTATATAAATATAATAAGCTCTTGGAAATTCAATTTTCATCAAAGAAGCCAACTGTTGTTGATAATGTGACTACTGGGATATTTCTCATCAACTCTTAACACAGGATATACTATGTCTGACTCTATTTCTTGTGTGGGAGTATTGGGCTAGTCAAAGGAAAGTTCAGAAAAGGAATCCTATGTAAAAATGTACACCTATAATTTTTATAGCAAATTTTGAGTCAATATGAGATTGAAGTTTTGGTACTATTCTATAGGGAATGGAATGTTGTCTATATGTACTGCTGATTTTCTTTACTAACACAGTCAGCACACTTTTCACAAATGGATACAAAATGAATATTTGATAAATTGGTAAATACTCTGAGCTCACTGTTCAGAAAGCAATTCAGCAAGGATCTATTGAGCCAGGTTTACCCATTTATCTCTGCACATAATGTTACACTGAACAAAAAATAGTGATCATTTCATAAAATTTGAAATGATCAAACTGCATGAAGGATTTTTGCATATGAATTAAAGGTCATTCTCTCCAAATTTTATTGCTTTCTGAGGCAAGGAGGGTGACCCATTGTATGCACTGATGAATTCTCAGCACCTACAAATTCCAAGACTTTACCCTCTTTGCATGAGAAATACATAAGACATTGTCTAAATTTTACTATAATTAAAATGGATCCATCTTTTAAATCTTAGGCTTTTTGAAACTTCTGACTCTTAGGGATTCTTTTTTTTTTTTAATTGAAGTAAAATTTCCATACAGTAAAATACACAAATACATAATGTATATCATTATGAATTCTTATGTATGTGAATGCCAGGATAGCCGCTGAGCAAATCAGGGCTCATGGCCACTCTGAGAGAGACTGTCCTGACAGTCAGACACTGTCAGTGGGCCCATCATGGCCGCTCTGAGACAGCCTGCCCTGACAGTCAGACACTGTCACTGGGACCATCATGGCCCCTCTGAGACAGCCTGCCCTGACAGACACTGTCACTGGGCCCATCATGGCCCCTCTGAGACAGCCCGCCCTGCCAGTCAGACCACTGTCACTGGGACCATCATGGCCCCTCTGAGACAGCCTGCCCTGACAATCAGACACTGTCACTGGGACCATCATGGCCCCTCTGAGACAACCTGCCCTGACAATCAGACACTGTCACTGGGACCATCATGGCCCCTCTGAGACAACTTGCCCTGACAGTCAGACACTGTCACTGGGACCATCATGGCTGCTCTGAGACAGCCTGCCCTGACAATCAGACACTGTCACTGGGACCATCATGGCCCCTCTGAGACAACCTGCCCTGACAGTCAGACACTGTCACTGGGACCATCATGGCCCCTCTGAGACAGCCTGCCCGGACAGTCAGACACTGTCACTGGGACCATCATGGCCGCTCTGAGAGAGACTGTCCTGACAGTCAGACACTGTCACTGGGACCATCACGGCCGCTCTGAGAGAGACTGTCCTGACAGTCAGACACTGTCAGTGGGCCCATCATGGCCCCTCTGAGACAGCCTGCCCTGCCAGTTAGACCACTGTCACTGGGCCCATCATGGCCCCTCTGAGAGAGACTGTCCTGACAGTCAGACCGCTGTCACTGGGACCATCATGGCCCCTCTGAGAGAGCCTGTCCTGACAGTCAGATGCTGTCACTGGGCCCATCATGGCCCCTCTGAGACAGCCTGTCCTGACAGTCAGACACTGTCACTGGGACCATTATGGCCCCTCTGAGAGAGACTGTCCTGACAGTCAGACACTGTCACTGTTGGCTGGTTTTCCCAGCTTTGAACTTCAAACAGATGAAGTTATTCTGTGTACACTTTTTGGGAGGATTAAAATTCACTTTTTTTTTTTTTACTTTGAATAATAATTCTATTTTATTGAATAAGCAATTATTGCTTTAATAAAGGTGATGTGCTATATTTGTTTTTTCTTGTGTTTATAAGAATGTGAATTGTAGCCATTTTGGGTGATTATGAATTATACTAGTGTGGACATAGCATTTGGTGGTCACACTGCTGGGAGTAGAACTGCTGGGTCTCCATGAGCACATGGTTAGCTGTAGTCAGTTTTAACACTGAAGCCTGCCCCTGCCCCGCCCCCCCAATGCCTGGAGCCTGAATTGCTTCATTTCCTTGTTCTACTAGCATTGGCTCTCATATTCATTTCAGCCATTCTGCCGTGGTTATAGTCACTTTTCATTCTCATTTCATTTTCAATTTGCTGTTAATTGTTTTTCTGTATTCCTCTGATTGATTTCAGCAGTTCTTTATATATTCTGGAGACAAATCCTCTATTGAAATGTACTGCGGCTGCCTCCTCCCAGTCTGCCTTACCTATTTGTTCTCTTAATGGAGACTTGTTGACTTGCTGAGTTTTTTATTTTAATAAGGTCAATCTTTGCTTTTGTGGTTGATGCTTTTTGTGTCCTATTTAAGAAGTCATTCCCAACTTTAAGATAAAGCATTCTCTTTTACTTATTCTATAATGTAGTAATTTTTCCTTTTACATTAAGTATATCATCTGTTTTTGTGTTACCTTGAGTCCTTGGAGGGAGCTCCGCACAGGCTCATGCTGATGCAGGAGAATTTGTCTTCTCACCAAAAATAAATTGGAATGGGATGAATTCTCCTGTCTGTATGCCCCTGGGGATATTACCCCTCACTGCACAGCCAGAAAGAGAGAGTTCATCTAAGTAAATGAAGAGAAACTGTGTAATTTTGGTGGCTGAGATGCCCTATGGAGTAGGAATTAGTAATGGAAAAGCCAATGGTGATGACTGTAAAGGTGATTCCCTCCAATCAAGTGTTAGCCAAATAACTCTGAACAAGATAAGTTCACAAAATTTCCCATTATAGAAAGCACAGGCTTTGGTTGTCTACTATAATTTATTTATACCTAGGTCAGTTATAGATGTCAAGAGGAAAACATCTTCAAACACATGTAATTCATATTGATTATTAATTTAGTTTCTTTACTTCTGTTTGCAATTTTATTGACAGTATTTGGATGCTAACAAAGATTGCAAAAGCAATCTTGTGATTTAAAGAATTTTTAATTCTTTAAAGCAGAGATGTCCAACCTGCTGCCCATGGGCCACATGTGGTCTGGCATGGCTGTGAATGTTGCCCAACATGAAACTTACTTAGAACACTGTGAGATTTTTGTGTGATTTTTTTGGTGGAATTCGATTATGTGATTCTTGAACTTGAACTTTGTAATGACAACATCATGTCATAACGTCATGTAAAATAAACATACACTATCACTATTTGTACACACTTACAGCTCTAGTTTTACATTTTACACAGTGTGTGGCCTTCAGTGTGTTACATTCCAAGCAAGGACCGTCGAATTAATACCATCAGATGCCACATGTGCTTGTGGTGATGTAGTGGGGCAGCTATTATCAATAATATTTCAAGCTATCATTGCAATTGTCAAGTGATTAATATTACTCAGGAGTCAGGTGAGCGTTCCTATTTTATTATTAAGGTATTTTCACATCTTGGTGGTGACTCACACTTGCCCAGAGTGCTTTACAATTGGCCTCCGCCTTGCCCTACATTGGCTGTCCGGATGTGGAAGGCCCAAACCTTGCTTTCTATTTTCCTGTCAACTAATTTTCATAATAAAAGTAAATATACTTCCTTATCCATTATTATTTTTTTAAACCCATCATGGCTTCTACAACAACTCAAAAGAGAACAGAACCTCAAAAAGGAAAAATAATGGATGCGGCAGAGAGATTGTTCAAAGTGGACAGATGATTACTAATTTTTTGACACAAATAGCAAGGTACTCTGCTGAATTTGTAGGGAATTTGAGCAAGTTTTCTTTTTTATTTTTCTTTCTTTCTTTTTTTTTTGGTAGAGACAGAATCTCACTCTTTCGCCCTCGATAGAGTGCAGTGGAGTCACAGCTCACAGCAACCTCCAACTCCTGGGCTTAGGCGATTCTCTTGCCTCAGCCTCCTGAGTAGATGGGACTACAGGCACCTGCTACAACACCTGGCTATTTTTTGATGCTCTTTGGCTGGGGCCAGGTTTGAACCCACCACCCTTGGTATATGGGGCCAGCGCCCTACTCCCTGAGCCACAGGCGCTATCCTTGAGCAAGTTTTCAACAACTGGAATTTGAAAAGCATTGTAAACCATGCTGCCAAACTCATTGCGTATGAAGGATTGTGTCATGTGGATAAAATAGTGGAAATGGAAAAAAAATCATCTCAAATTATTTTTCAAAAGTTGCACTTCAGATGGATTCCCTTGTAAAAGCTAGTTATGTAGTAGCGTATATAACAGCAAAAAAAAAAAAAGATCAAAACCATTTGCTTATAATCAATTTTTTAAGCAATGTATGGAAAGCATGGCAGATATAATTTGCCTGGAACAAAGGGAGGGCATTTCTAAAATCAGTTTGTTTCACCAGAGACATTGGAGAAATTGGAAAAACTAGCAAAAGAAGTTTGCAGAGTGAAGCTGTTAATTTTAAATTTTATACTTTGAGAATAGATGACAACATTGACTCTACAAATACGGCTCAACGTGCCATTTTTATTAGTGGTATTTATAATGAATATAATGTTACTGAAGAAATGATTTCTTTAGTGCTATTGAACAATACAGCTCAAACAAGACATTTATGCAAAGCTGTGAAATCCATGTTGAAGTGATCTCCTTTGTCCATATAAATGTCACCGATGGTGCCCAGCAATGGTAGTAAAAGAAAGAGACTTGTAAAATTAATAGAAGATGATGCAATTACTTCCCAAACTCACCTTTGATGAAGGATCATTGCATCATACATTGTGACTATTTATGAGTAAAAGACTTAAAAATGGAAAACGTCATGCAAATCATCACCAAGACTATGAATTTCATAAGGGCCAAGGGAATGAATCACTGCCAGTTCCAGGCATTCCTTAAAAGTATTGATGCTGACTATGGAAGTACAATGGCTAACTTGAGGCCAAATATCAAGATTTTATGATTTGTGACATGTTATCAAGTTGTTTATGGCATCTAAAACCACATTTCTGCCAAAACTTGACAATGAAATCTGGATATCTTGCATATTTTGTATTTTTAGTGGATTTAACTACTTATTTAAATGAGTTAAATATACACCTTCAAGGTGAAAACAAACTTATTAATATAGTGTTTCAAACCATAAGAACATTGTAAATGAAACTGAAATTGTGATAAGCTCGAAATACAGCAAACAATTTTATGCCTTTTGACACATTGACTAATATGATCCTGTGAGCAGTGAAAAATATATTCAGCCTTACTTTCCAATTTCATATATAAGAATTTGAAAATAGACTTTAAGGTTTTCAGGAAAATAACCAATATTTGAGGTCATTTCAACTCCATTTTCAGTTGATATAAACATGTTACCTGCCAATTTTCAAATGGAGTGCATAGAGCTCCAATCTGACATTCAACTTAATGAAAAATTTGATCACATCTCTTTACTGGTCCTGTCTCCCTCTTCCCAGAGACAAATATCCTCCACTTCACAATCACACCTCATTCACGTCATTGCTTTTTGGCAGCACCTACATTTATAAGCAACTATTTTTCAAGAATGAAGCACATCGGCTCGGCGCCTGCGGCTCAACGGGCTAAGGCGCCAGCCACGTACACCTGAGCTGGTGGGTTTGAATCCAGCCTGGCCTGCCAAACAACAATGATAGCTGCAACCAAAAAATGGCTGGGCGTTGGGGCGGGCGCCTGTGGTACCAGCTACTTGGGAGGCAGAGGCAGGAGACTCACTTGAGCCCAGGAATTGGAGGTTACTGTGAGCTGTGATGCCACAGCACTCTATCCAGGGTGATAGCTTGAGGCTCTGTCTCAAAAAGAAAAAAAAAAAAGAATGAAGTACATTAAAAGTAACAAATTACAACCCAAATATCCGATGAACACCTGAGAACACACTAAGAATTGCAGATGCTTCCATAGAAGCAGATACTGATGCATTCATTTCTCAAATACAATGTCAGATTTCCCACTAGTTTTACACCCCTAAAATTTGTGCATCCCTGGTCTAAAGGATTGATTTGACTACAGTAAGTAGGAAATCTGTCCATAAGTGGAGATTGTCCACTTTTCTTTTACTTTTATAATAAAAATATTTAAAAAGACATTTTATTACTTAGATATGTACATTTTTATACTAGTCATTGCAAACTTGGGACCTGATGGGAGAATTTCAAAGGCTTTCTGAATAGGCTGGTATGCAATTAGGATTTTTATGTGAGAATTTTTTTGCTTATCTGTGGTGGTGGAAGTCAGGAAAATCATGCACAAATCTTTTTTTCTTTTGTTCATGAGCTTCATTAGGTTTGTTTATTTACTGTGTGGCCCAAGATGACTCTTCTTCCAGAGAAGCCAAAAATTTGTACACCCCTGCTCTAAAGGATTGATTTGACTACAATAAATAGAACTGTTAAAAGATTTCAAGGGCATGAATAAAGCCAGTTTTAATGAAGATAGCAACATGCTAAAACCTTTTCTCAAATGTTTCTTGTTAGGTTTTTAATCATAGGTTTTTTGATGTGGATTTACTAAATAAAGTAAATTAATAATAATGAGATTTATTTTTAAAAATTTTCTCAGGGTTTATCTGTGTTAATATGAATCTCTGTTTTTTTTTTTTTCAACTTTTGACTTATTGTAGTATCAGTCAAGTTAAATTAAAGTGAAGGAGTCTATAGAACAGAAATAAGCAAATAAATGTTACACACAGGATGTCCCTATGCTCTTAAAAATATAAACTCTTAAATCACTTAATTTCTCCTCTCAGCTTCATCAAAGCTCAGTTCAGAATTGGAAAGAAGTGGAAACAACCCCAGTACCTACCAAAATCCGAATGGACGTAAAATGTGGTACATACCCACCGTGGAGCCCCACTCAGCTGTAAAAACAAAGGGTGACCTAGTGTCTTTCATAGCAACCTGGATAGAACTGGAGATGGTTCTTCTAAGCGAAGTATCTCAAGAATGGAAAAGCAAACACCACATGTACTCAATGCTAAATTGGAACTAATCAGTCAACACTTACATGCACGTATGGAAATGAAACTCAACTAATGTGAAGCAGGTGGGAGGGAGGAGGCGCCAAGAGCGAATTCCCACCTGAGGGGTACCGTGCACCCCTCTGGGTGAGGGCACACTTACAACTTTGACTTAATCTGTACAAAGCAAACTGTGTAACCAAACCTTGTGTATTCCCATAATATTCTGAAATAAAAAAATAAAATTCTTTCTTAGAAGGCCAAGTAATAACAATAGTAATTATTATTATAGTAAAAATTTAAGTTAAAGACACGTGTCCACATGCCCTGGCTCTTTTGCCCACTGCTGACGCAGGCTGTGCGGGTTCCCCCAATGAGTGCCTTAATTGTATTTATCCCCTGGGCTTAAAAGATGAGAAGGTGTTCGACAGACGTTTGTCTTATTCTTAAGTAAGTAAAACAGGGACTGGCAGCTTGTGCAGAAGACGTTACCATTAAACAGGCAGGTCGAGCGAACCCCATGTACCTTCCATGAGTGCAGGAGCCCCCAGGAAGCTTCTGAGGTTTCCTGTTCCCCGTCATTGCTCGTCACAGCAGATATTTGGTCCCCCCAGACTTAATGAATAAAAGTAAAGAAGGCCCCAAGCCGTCACCTCCACTTGATGGAGAGCTACTTGGGGGCCTCTTTACTTTTACTAGGGGGAAAAAAACCTGATCAAATACAGCCTTTTAAAAAAGATTGCAGTTAATATTATTTACGTTTATTTTTTACTTGTTTTCCCTACTTGAAAGCCAGACCAAACCAGAGCGGGACCCTCATATGCTTCTTTCACTGTTGACTTGTCAACATTTAGAAAGTGCCTTTCACATATTACTCTGAAAGCCCATGAAATGTCAAAGGATAACAAACTAAAGATTCTAGTTAGTACCTTAAGATGTTCCATAAAGTAGGGATTACAAATTATTGGATAGATCACTGAAATAAATGAGTACACATCAGATTGAACCATTCATGTCAAACCAATTTATTATCTTTAATTAAGAATGGTAAGAAGCTGCACCCTGGGAGCGGGATCCCTGGGACAGGCTTCCTTCACTCAATTCACACACCCTACTGTGTGATTCTAATTGCCAGGTCAATTAAGATTTTCTATTAAATGTTAAATGAAAGCTACCAATTGGAAATAATTAATTAACACATGAAATTTCTAGCTAAGAACCTGACATGCAGCAGGGATTCCCTAAATATTATTTTCCTTCTTTACTACCTTCCCACAATGTATTCAGTTCAAAGTCAATTGGAAGCACAGTAGCTCATTCCTGAAGTTTGAAGCCTTAATTTTAGTGGAAGAGAGAAATTGAATCTGCAATGCAAATAAAAATATACAATTTGTAAAATCTACATTCATACAATAGGAAGAATGTAGGCTCAGGAATCGGCCTGACCTGGATTTGCATATTTGCATATTGTGTCCTTATTAACTGATTCACTTTGGATAATTGCTTTTTTTTCTTTTAACTTTTGCTTAGTTATAGCTTCTCCATAGGCACGATGGGTGAGCTACCACCAAGGCCATGGAGACAATAGAGGCATGAAATGCTATCGGAATTCCAGCCTGACTGTTTGTTGTTAAGCCAGGTACACCAAGGCTTCTAACAGGAACCCGACAGAACTGTAGTAAAGCGAGATGAAGTAGGAAACCTGTCTAAGGACCCGAGACAGGTACGCTGGAGAAAAAAACCAGGTAAGAAAGTGGAGCTTCAGCACTGAGAAGAGGCAGAACTGAAATCAAATATTTCACTTTCGCAGAAAAGTACTGTGCCTCGTGTGCAGTATTAGAATTATCCAATTCCAGCGATATGTGTTGGTCAATCAAAACAGCAGTATCCCCCAAACATCTCTATATATCTCTGAGCTGAAAAAAACAAGTCCTCAGGGTAAAAAGAAGAAAGATCATTCTTCAGGATGGCAGTGCCTTGGGTACAGTCACAGATGACACGTGTGTGCCACGCAGGGAGGCCCTGGGCATTCCAGAGGGTGACATTGCCCAAAGACTCATCTTTCATGTAAAAATGATGACATGGGCACCGTAATTCCACATCTAGAGGAAATATGGCTGTCACATTCTTCAAAACAAATGTCTCTTTGCAGTCTGGAATTTCTACTCAAATGTGTGGAAGGGGGTATGGTAACAAATTAATAAAACAAGAGTAGAGTATGGTATCATTTCAACTTTTGAATTAGTTTTTAAGATACAGCTTATGCTTTCATAAAATTTTCTCTATACAAATAAATTTAATTATACACAGTATATAATATTGATATTAAAGTTTGCAGATTTTAGATATTTGTTCTCATTAGCATTGTGTTTGACCCCAGATACCAGAAATAAATTATTGTGTTTATTTGGTCAACTGTCCTATGAAGTTAAAATAATTGTTATTTATTTAAGCTTATACTATGTTCATAACTAACACGAATAGTAACCTGAACACTAAATACTAACCTAAAAATGCAAGGTCTGCTCCTGTCTACTGAGGAGGTGATACAATGGCTGGACTAACCAAACGCAGCAAATATATAGCTCACACACTGTACTCCCCCAAGCGGCACGTCTGTGGAATAGTGCAATAGTTAAGGGCTAAACAGGATCAGAAGAAGGAAGAGTTGCTGGGATTCAGTGGTGGGGGACGGTAAGAATGCCTAGAAGAGAGAGTATTTAGGTGGAGAGGAAGTGGGAGTGGAGAGAGGTTTGGAAAAACACAAGAAGCTGCAGGTGTAGTGATACAAGCCGGGCATCGAAAGGACAGCAGGTGGCTCAGCTGGTGACGAGCATGTGTTGGGCATTGTGGTGTACACAGAGAGACATTATAACTTGGTGTACACTTGTGTTTGTAGTCTCTGAAAATTAGCAAATGACGGCGTTACTCAACAACTTAGCACTTGCTTCCTTGAGAGAATTATCCAGGGTCATGCTGAGTGAAGGAAGGAGGGGCAGAGAGGTGTGCCTCAGGAGGGCCACTGCCTCGCCGTGGGGAGCGTGGTGGCTGACAGCAAGCTTCCCCCCTCAGCTGGAGCAGGACCCACTCAGCTCCCAGCCCTCGACGTGTTCCTCTGCAGGGAGGGTGGTGGTGGGAAGCTCAGCCATTTTTGCCCAGTGCCCATCAGGTGCTGAGTGCCTGGACACTGGACGCCACACTTCTGCCCAGCACCCGTCCAGGTGCTGAATACCTGGACATTGGACGCCACACTCCTGCCCAGTGCCCAAGTTGCTGAATGCCTGGAGGCTAGATGCCACACAAATTTTATTTCCATATAAGCCAGCATGGAATCTTGTCAATTTGAATTTCAACATACACCTTGAATCGTTCTATTTTTTCTATTTACATATCCTGGCCTGAGTTACACTTTTACTTCAACTAACACTATTCAGGAGGAACTACATTAAATTGCTAATGTTTGATTTTTTTTTCACCTACGGGAAAAGCAGTCAAACGCTTCAAAGTGCTACGACTCTCCTAACTGGCCTTGACAGTCCAGATATTGCCCGTGTCATTTATGATTAGGTTCAGCCGCTCAATGCAGAAATCTCATGCCGTCCACATGCAAGGGCTCACTGGCTCTTGCAAAATAAGGAGCTCAGCAGTTGGTTGTAAGAGGCCAGCGTGATGTCGCTGTAGTTATCAGGGACTCGAGCTCACAGCTCCTTCTGCTCAGCCGCCCTGAGTGTGAGACAGCCTCATTCGGGTCTCCTCTGTTCTGGGACGGCTGCTAGAGCCTCTCCCATCACACCGGCATTTCAGGCTGCAGAAAGAAGCTGTGATAAGGCCAGGCCACCTCCCTGAATTTGCTGCTGATCAGCAAACTGCCCAGAGGTTCCACATAATCTTGCTGATTCCTGATGAATGAGCCAATGCAGGGTCCCACAGTGGGTTTGGGCAATATCAGAACTGAGCTAAGTACACACAGTTCATCAGGAAGAAGACAGAACAGGCTCTGCACGGGCGGGCCTGGGCTCCAGCTCTTGTCCTCTCTGAGGTAGCCGGAGCGATTTTCTTTTTAAACCTAAGCTCCGTATTTTCGTTGGACGTATTAGTTTTCCCTGGCAGCCTTCCTCTTCTCAGGGTGCCTCCCAGAGCACAGAATTTCATTTAGATGCCAAATCACCTTAGGCTGCTCTGGGTTTTTCCATTTTCTCAGATTTACTTTGATTTTCATGAGGGACAGTCTTGAAGAGTAGTGGTCAGGAGTCAGGAAAACATCCCTTGACGGGTTCGTCTGGCGTTTTTCTCAAGGTTACACTGGAGGTTTTGAGGAGGAGGGGGACTGAGGTAAGTGTGATTCTCAACACGCCACATCGACAGGAATTATATGTATATAATTCAGGAAGTTTTGTTGCTTTTCATTCCCGACACATAACTCTATGTCAAACACAGGCACAGAGAGCTTGGGTAACAGGTGGGATTTAACCTGCCGTTACTTTCGCTAATTAATCCTCCATGAAGGCAAACATTTCTGATTCCTCATCATACACAGGAAAAGGAGAGGCGTGATAGAGACTATTTTAAACAGCGCTGGAAACTCAGACTTGCCTTTGACAGCTTCAGAATCTTTGGAGATATTTTTATGGTAGATAAGTAAAAAAATATACTAGAAAGTTTAAAATTTCAGCTGGGAGAAAAGCACAGAAAGGATTCCCCATCACCTGTGTTTGGATTTATGTCTCCAACAGGTTCCTTCACGGTCTGTTGCTAAATGTAGACATGGCTTTAAAAGGATTTAACAATTGGAGAAAAATCAATTAATTGTTCAGTTGTCAAGTTTCCCCACAGGGTTTTGTTTTGCTTTGTTTAAATTTTAGAGATAGGATCTTGCTCTGTTTTCTAGGCCGCAATGCCCTGATTAATCACAGCTCGCTACATTTTCAAACTCCTGGCTCAAGGAATGCTTCAGCCTCAGCCTCCCGAGTAGCTGGGATGACAGCTGTGCACCAGCATGCTCAGCGAAATTTTTAATTTTTTTATAGAGATGGAGCCTTGCTACTTTGCTCAATCTAGCCTCAAATTTCTGGGCTCAACAATCTTCTTAGCTTGGTCTCCCCAAATTATAATATTACAAACATGAGCCACCAGACCCAGCCCACAGATGGCTTTTTTAAAAAATGGTGGTAGCTTCTTCTCAACATTGAATATAAAAATGCTATCTCATCTCTGAAGTGAGAGGGTAAGGTTTTTCAGTGTACCTAATATACTAAAGTATGTCTTTTGGAAGAAGTAAAAAAAAAAATCCACTTCTGATCCCTCTATCAATCAAAATGATTCCTGATAGATCACACTAGAGTGTGTCTATTCCCTGCACAGAAATCCGGTCTGTGTAAGGCTGGGTTGGCCTGTGCCTATTTCTTCACCTGTCAGGGCAGAGAGCTGGACAGTTCATGTCAAAGATTGGCAGAAATTATCCCCATCCTGTGTCTTCATACATATGGTCAGCTACCCATCACCAAGGGCTCTGGTTGTCTATGAATAAAATGGTCTACTGATTGGCATTAAACGCCTGCTTGCTATACTTAGAAATTCAGCCTAAGCCTAAAATATAATTTCAGTCTGAATCATGGCTCACAACAACATTGATCAGTAAGTGTGAAGATCTTTTTCCCACATGCGTGCCAGGAGCTGCCTCACGTTGTCACATGACCTCCCGTTGACACATGACCTCCCGTTGTCACTTGACCTAACACTCTCACATGACCTCACCCACCTGCATAAGAGGAATCATTCTGCCACTCTCCTGCAATGTCCACAGCATCACATAATAAAGACTTCGGCCAGCGTTCATTACGTTTTTGCTTCAACCATAAGATTTGTCATTAACTCTATAACAGGTTGGTGAGCTTCTCAGTGACAGTTATCTAGACAAATTTTGCTATAACTAGTATTCCATTAAATGGTAATTTCGTATCTTAGGTCTTCTATAAACCTCAAGGGAAAAATTAATCCATTACTTATTGGGAAATAAATCTGGATCAGATTTTAGAAAACCTAAATCTTCAAAAAACAAAAATCCTATGAAGTTTGCTGGCTTTATGCCATTTTCTGACAAAATGTATAAAAAGTAATATATAGGGAACTGGGACTTTCAGGACAATGAGAAATGATTTTTAGATAATTATCATTGTATTTGCTAGCCAAAGTCTACTTTTTCAGAACCTCTGTACAATCACAACTTTTCAATATTTACTTCTTATTTGTATTACAAATCACATTCCATAACCCAACTTCTCCAGTAGATGTATTGCTATTCTCAGTTTTTGTTTATTTTTATGCTATAAAAGTTAGTATTTCTTTATTAGTAATCACCATTCTTTGATTTAATGAATTCTTTTGAGTCACTGCTCCAAAAGGGATTACATAAGGAAATTATTATTTTTTTAATAACGAAAATAGAAATGTAGCAAAAGTAAGCAGTGATGTGTGAATGTGAAAACCGGTTGCTGGAGGGGAGGCTTTGTAGCTGCCTAAGTTTGGTGTGAACCAATTCACTTACTAATCATGCTTCTTACTTCTGTGAGGTCCAGAACTAAAGGTGCTCCAAAAATCCTGATAATATGGATACATAGGATTTAATGCAAAAATCCATGATGAACACACACTGACTTTTAAAATTAGAATCAGCATTACAAATTTTTCTCTTTTCCTTGAGATCTGTTATCGGTCCACAAGGCATCGACAATGAAGGAGCTAAGGAAATTTCACCTCAAAATATGAAGGCCTGGTACAAAGAATATTTTGTAATGAAGACCATTCAACGTCAAGAAACACTGGAGGAGTCTTCCTCACATCTGCATACACTGCACTGGTCTGATCAGAGGACCAAAGGAGAGCATTGACTCCCATTCCCCCTTCCTGTCATCTCAAAATGTTTCAGGAATGTTGAAGGGTTGGGAATGTTGGTGGACAACAAGTCAGGTGGGTGAAAAACACCTGCCTCCCAGGTTAATCTACAAGTCAGTCTACTACTTCTCACCCCATCCATTCGTCTTCCCTAGCAACCATTTATGCCCTGTTTTTCTCAATTTCTTCCCTCCCCTCTAATAGGCCTGTAAAAAGACATTGAACTCCTTTCGAAAATAGCTATCACTCTGAGATTCCTACCTGTGCACCTGGCAAATAAATTCTCTCTCTTATTAGTCTGCCTTAATTGTGAGTATTTCTTTTGGGGAATTTTCAGGGGAAAGGGCAAGTTTCCCTTGCCCCTTAGACAGACATGATGAAATCTCTAGGTAAAACTATTTAGAAGACACACATGTAAGGCGAGGAATGTCTATAAACCAAATTGTCTTTGCCTTTTCTTCTGAAATGTCAAAGGATTTGAGAACCACTTGATAGACAGTTGGAGACTATAATTAAATTATATTCTAAGAAAATTCATGGGGGAGTAACAGCTTCCTTGCGGCTGGGCACAGTGAGACTGGGGAGAGAGGACTTCAGGCATCTCTGCCAGGCGGGGATCTGCCCAGAAACTTCCCTTTGGGGACACAGGGAGACAGCGTGAGGCTTCTGGACACCCTGAGGAAGGCTAAAGTGGCGGATATTGGGCAAGTGGTTGCGTCTGTTCATTCGGTCTGATCCTGTCGGCGGCTGTGGGACTGCAGGCTGGAAGGGCCTT
>CAUYON010203041.1:0-13494 GCA_963573935.1 Arctocebus calabarensis
TTTTTTTTTTTTTTGAGACAGAGCCTCAAGCTGTCACCCTGGGTAGAGTGCTGTGGCATCACAGCTCACAGCAACCTCCAATTCCTGGGCTCAAGCGAGTCTCCTGCTTCCGCCTCCCAAGTAGCTGGGACTACAGGTGCCCGCCACAACTCCTGGCCATTTTTTGGTTGCAGCCGTCATCGTTGTTTGGCAGGACCGGGCTGGATTCGAACCCGCCAGCTCAGGTGTACGTGGCTGGCGCCTTAGCCTGTTGAGCCACAGGCACCGAGCCTGCATGGGTATACATTTCAATATGTGTAGAAACTATACAGTTTCTTACATGCTTGCTTTCTTCACTGAAGAAATACTTAAGTTAAACCAACTATCCAAATGTTTCTCAAGGGCAGATCAGAGCTGTCAGAATCCCCCCCAGGCTATATATGTGAGAATCACTGCAGTAGGAAGCCACTGTTACTGTTGGGAATGAGTCATACTCGTGGTTTCCTAACAGTGGAAATCCATTCTCTGTGCTGGGAAAAGGCATCTAATGTAGCACCTAGTATCTTATGTCCATTCTCACCTACAGATGCATTGGTAACAACACCTGGGATTAATTTAGTTCGTTCCATCTCAAAAAAAAAAAAAAAAGACACATTTGGGTTGGAGGAGGGGTGAGTCTGAAGACCCTGACTCTGATGCTCACCCTTAAGTAGCTACATGATTTTACGCACCTCAATCTTCTGCTCAGCTCCAGTAATTGCTGCCCTGCCCACCCTGCAGGTTCTAGTGGGATCTGAATGAGAGAATGTGTTGCAGCCTACTGCAGAGACTATGAGCACTGGAGGAGTGTGGGAGCTGGTGGGCACGAGGCCATAGTGGACTTGCAGCAGGGAGGAAGACCATTCTCTCTCCTCTCTGCTGCACCTTCCTAGGCACTGCCATCTGCTCACACTGGAGTACGGTGCTGAGGGCGGGGATGCAGCACCAAGCCAGGATCTGAGTGCCCTATTATGCTAGGTATTGAATAGAACACAAAGACAACAGTTTTTACTTCAGAGCAATTTCTATTTCCTCTGTGTTCGGTACCATCTTTGTGCTTCCTGAGTGCATGGCTGGTTTTCCAGGTCTCAAGATTCTGCCCTCCAAGAAAATCCTGCTATGATTGAATAGGACCCACAGATAAATATTCAATCTTAGAACTGTTCATTCTGAAAAAGAATCACTATTGTAACAAAAGCTTAGAGAATTAAGACAAGAAACATAAGAATGTAATCAACAGTTCTGGGCAAACCAGAACTTGAGATTCAGTAAGGAAAAAGAAGAATTTATTCACTCAAGACTAAAAGCTAAAGACCTACAGCTGAGAACTGAGTCAAGTCAGGAATCAATATTAAATGATGAAAAAATGGCTGAGTTTTACAAGGAAATTTTAACTAAAAAATTTCAGAAGCATGTGTATTATAACAGAGAGAGGTTCAAGTGGACCTCTGCCCTCACCTGCATGAGAAAAGCAGTCCTGGAGAGGAGCTGGAACAAGCTCAGACTAAACAGAAGATGATGGACAACAGACAATTAGGAGTCTACCCTGACCCACCGGAGTCCAGCTTTCCAGGAGCAAGTGGTCATAGGAGTTCATTTTACAAGGGCTCTCAAAACCCTTAAGTGATCCCCAAAAGTATCACATCATCTTAATGGCAGCGGAGGCCAAGAGAATGTGGATTCTGGTTTCCTCCTGACTGTAGATTCTGAGCTGGCTCCTTGTCATAAATAAAGCAATGTGTGCCCATTTGCTATTAACAAAGTTTCACTTGGAAAAATCTGAGTCCGATTATGGGAATAGTTTAGAAGCTGACATTGGCGCTGGCACTGTCCTCACCATGAGTAGTTAGCCATGAATTATTGGGGTCCTCATGGGAGGACAAAGCTCATATAAGTGCAGATTTAGGAGCAAGGGAGCTCCTTTGTCAGAGAGCCCTCTGGGGATGACCAAGAACTTTACTTATTCCAGTGAGATACTCATTTTCCAGAGTTTTCCCACTCAGCTCGTTCCCCAGTTCATGGCCCACTTCTTTTTAAAGACTTCTAATTAAAATTCAGCATTGTTGGCTCAACACCCGTAGCTCAAGCGGCTAAGGTACCAGCCACATACACCAGAGCTGGCAGGTTCAAATCCAGCCTGACAACTACAACCAAAAAATAGCTAAGTGTTGTGGCAGGCACCTGTAGTCCCAGCTACTCTGGAGACTGAGGCAAGAGAATCACTTAAGCCCAAGAGGTAGAGGTTGCTGTGAGCTGTGATGCCACAGTACCCTACCCAGGGTGACAGCTTGAGGCTGTCTCAAAAAAAATAAAAAATAAAAATAAATAAAATCAACATAGTTAAAGATGAGGCTGTCTTCATACTGTATCCTAGCAAAGTGGCATGCAAGGGGCATGCCTGCCTCCACCAAGGGAAATTCCCTCTGAGCCAGGGTACCCTTGGAAGTGTTTCCTCTGAAGAGACAGGAGATGTGTAGGATTAACCAAAAACTATTCTGCAAACAGTTTTTATTCCAAAGTGGGCCATAACAAAGTGGTAAGACTAAATCTGTTCTGTCTACCACCAAATACGATTACCACGGCCTTTATGAGCCTGTGTGGATGGGCAAAAGTGTGAGAGGCTCATCTCCCTGTGTGTGTCTGAAGAGAAGAGCTCCTGCAGCTTGGTCTGATAAACGTGCAGCTTACACAACAGAGAATGGAGGACACACACCAAACAGCATTGAACATGAGTTTCACAGAAGCAGCACTGCACAGACTCATTCACGTAGCCCCCTCCAGCGCTCTCTCAGCTTTTCAGCACGTGTGACTACACGTGCCCTCCAATAGGCAGAAGCAACAAGCAGAGTCGGGCGCTGGCAGGTGCAGAGGGCATGAACCGCTTGCTCACTTTTAGTTCCTTCTCTCATCCCATCAGATTTACTGAAATAAAGATTATCTCCCAGGTGATGCGACACTGGAATAATTTGCAACTTCCAGTCACGTAGTTTCTAATTCTCTTTGCACATCAATTCCTGGGTATTTTGAGAGTGACTTTTCACCAGCAAAAGACACAAGGAATATCTGAAAGGAAATCTGTTTTTCAGGAGAATGAACTCCAGTGTGTGACCTAAAGATGTGTGCATGTCAATGTCATCAAAAATTGTTAGGAGACTATTTATTCCTTTTCTCCCAGGCCTAAGGAAAGCATCAAAGTGTGACCTGAGGGTCTGCGCCTTCTCAGACAGAGGCGTGTCCTGGATCGCACTCAGGCCTGTCCAAGGCATTTTGGCCCCGAGCTGTTGGCCTGGTACCTAGACAGCCTCATCACTGGGCAAATGGATTCTGCCCTCTCAATGGTGGCTTTACAAGATCAATACAAGTATTTACATGTATGTTATACAAGACCTTTTACTAACTGTAGCTGTTTTCATCACATTGAATAACTGACCTCCAGATATTCAGAACTCCTAGTTACACTCCTGGAGCTTTCAAGGAAGAAAAACTTACTCAAGCTAGCTCCAGGAAAAGACGTGGGTGGGGGGGTAATTTTCATGGGCAGTGGCTGCAAGCCAGGGCTGTGACACGGAAGCTGAGCAGACTCAGGGTTCTCACCCTCCACCTGAGCCCCTCAAGCCTAAGGATAAGGATGCAGTCTGTGAAGAGAGACCCGTGACAGAAAGCAAACAGATAGTCCATTCTCAGAGAAACTGTCAGAGGGGCAGTGACCCATAGTGGGAGTGTCCTGGGCTGGGCAGTGAAGTAGGAGCAGTGGGTGTCTTAACCTCCCTCGCCGAGACGAGATCACAGGCAGTGCCCCCAACCTCCTACACGCACAGACGCTGCCTCTCTAGTTGCTACAGTGCTCCCGAAACCGCTCAGCCTCACATAAATCCTGTGCTACAGTAAGCAGAATATTTTTAGCAAGTGAAGACCTAAATGTACTTGAAATCTCAGTAACATGTAGGTATGTTGTCCTTTTGTTATAATTTTATTTAAAGGCACAAAGTTTAACTTGGTTCATGGTGTTAACTGTCTCTCTAGATTCTTAAATGCTCGAAGTAAATTAATTAACAAGCAACAGCAGCACTGTTTTCCCATTTCCTACTCTTCAATAAAGACTAAAAGATCTTCTGTAAACAAATTCTGTCTTACCACTGGAAAAAAAAAAAAAGAGAGAAAATGCCATGAAGGCTATGCTAAACAGTTTGATGAAAACATTTCAGATTGTATATGAAACCAGCACCTTGTACCCCTTGATTGCACTAATGTATGCGGCTGTGATTTAAAACAAACAAACAAAAAAGACTAAACGATCATGACAAGTGTTATTTTTGGTCACAAGTAATGCGAATAAATTGTAATTAAGGGTATTCTGACCCTAAAATGTGTATGCTCAGTCGTTTGAAAATTAGGTCAAGATGACAGTCTGTCACAGCCATATTCAAAAACAAGTGTTTCTGTGGACTTCTATTTCAGTCACATGTTTTATACAATTTTCCCCA
Source organism: Arctocebus calabarensis (assembly GCA_963573935.1). NCBI lineage: Eukaryota > Metazoa > Chordata > Mammalia > Primates > Lorisidae > Arctocebus > Arctocebus calabarensis. Next base: position 4,503 of record CAUYON010203041.1, read on the forward strand.
CAAAATGCATGTTTGATAAAATAGCACATATTTTTAATGCTTTTGTCTTCTAAATTAAAAAGCAAAATAAAATTGACTCTATTCTCCCCCTGCCAAAAATTACCCTTCATTCCCCCACTCTCCTCATCCCAGTTGTCTGGCCTCAATTTCGGAAAGCCACCAGCTGTGCAGATGGTGTTTAAAAATGCATAAACATACCTATATGTACATTATATACCCAACATACCTATATGTACATTATATACCCAGCTGTTTGTATTACATATTATCTTTTTCTTCAGAGCAAGAAAAGGAAAATCATTAGTTTGCACACTCTCTCGTAAACAGGAAGGTAGTTTATTTTTAAGAAACTATCTATTGTGGATCAGAAAATTCGAAGTTTAATTTTTGCTAACAGTATTGGAAAATTTCTCGGTGTTGTATAGAATATACATAAAAATCACAGAATCTTAATATGTATTACATGCAAATTGTTTCTCTTAAGTTGTGAAATGCTGAGTCAAACAAACTTATTATAGGGCTTGTCAGAATCATTAATACACTGATACACATTGTAAGGTTCCACGAAGGAAATGCAGAATAAAGTGTTTCTATATTATTTGATCATGGAATGTTTTATCAGTGGCTATCTTTTCAGTCTTGTATTCCATCTAGAACCCTTTGGAGAATCTTAAGACTCATAAAAAATTTCTGAATTCTATTTTTATGTTTCTAGTACATGCACCTTCTTTGTGTTAAATGGTACTCACAAGGGTTCATGTTCAGTGAAGAAGAGTTGTCCCTTCCCAGCCCTCTCCAACTTTCCATCCTGCTTTTCACAAGCAGCCATGTTCAATTCTTTCAGTTATTTCTTCTGGTATTTACCTCTGTTACTTCTAAATAATATGCCAACCCTATTTTTTTTCTATTTTAAATATTCCTTACTGATGGGAATAGCTATTTTAGTCCCCTTCTGCCACTCAATGAAAATATATGCTTTTCCCCCAATAAGTTATACCACAATTCTGTATTTAATTATAACATAAAATAAATATTATGACTGAGCCATGTAGCAGATTATTTTTTCTTATAAAACTATTTTTCCTTAGCATTAAGATATGACTTCTTATTTGCTTGGTTTTAATACTTATCTCTAATCCATCATCAGTCTCTATCAGTGCTTTTTAGAAAACTCTCAAGTGTGGTCCAGCAAACTGGACAATCTATTAGCTTTCATTTTTTCCCCTTGGAAACATTACACTTAGAAAACTGGAAAGTCTTTCTGCTCCAACATGGATCGCTCTCCAGGTCTGCTGAAGCATCTCTTCACCATCAACCCGAAATTCCCTGCGTTTCTCTTCTGAATTGAATGAGTCCTCTCACAGCGACTCCTCTCTCCTCTGTGTTGGATCTTCCTCTTTGGTTTCCTCCTTTGCTTGTGGAGCACACCTTCTGGTAGCTTCCTGACAAAGTATGCATATGAGCTAAAGTGGAGCCCTTGACCACCTGGAAATGACTTTATTTCCTCATGCTTAATGAAAATTGTGTCTAGTAAATATTCTAATTTTCTCAGTGCTGCTACTAAAAAGTTGATGTTCCCTTTTGACTACTGATTCTTAATATAAAACCTTTCTGAAGGCTCTTATGATGTTTATTCCTACTGTAAAGTTTACAAAAATGTTAAGTGTATTGACAATGGGCCTTTTCCCACTCATTTTGTTAAGTACTTAATGGGCCCTTTCAAACTCAAACATTCAAATCCTCCAGTTCCACAATTATTATTTTCTTATGTTATTTCTTTAACGAGTCTGTCTCTCCTTTTTCTTTCATCTTTCTTTCTGAAACTCCTATGAATTCCAGATATGGAACTTATGAATTAATGCTCTAATTTTCTTAACATTAGCTTTCTCAGTTTTTTTGGTTCTCTTATATCAGTGGTTCTCAACCTTCCTAATGCCACGACCCTTTAATACAGTTCCTCAAGGTTGTGGTGACCCTAACCATAAAATTATTTTCATTGCTACTTCATAACTGTAATTTTGTTACTGTTATGAATTGTAATGTAAATATCTGATATGCAGGATGTATTTTCATTGTTATAAAGGGATTGCGACCCACAGGTTGAGGACTGCTATCTTATATAGAGGTTTAATATTATCTTTTTTTAAATAATTTTATTAAATCATAATTGTGTACACTGGTGCAATCTTGGGGCACAATGTGCTTACTTCATATACAATCAGAAATATTTCGATCGTACTGTTAGAGATAGCCTTCATGGCATTTTCTTAATCACTATATGAAGACATTGATATTCTACATTTAATAAGTTTCACCAGTACCCTGTTAAGATGCACTGTAGGTGTGATCCCACTAATTGCCCTCCCTTCCCTCAGCCTCCTCCCTCCCATCCCCTCCTTTTCCCTTTTCCCTGTATTCTTGCGCTATAATTGGGTTTTAGCCTTCATATGAAAGCTATAAATTAGCTTCATATTAGGGCTAAGGACATTGGATACTTTTTCTTCCATTCTTGAGATACTTTGCTAAGAATATGTTCCAGCTCCATCCATGTAAACATGAAAGAGGTAAAGTCTCCATCTTTTTTTAAGGCTGCATAATGTTTCATGGTGTACATATACCACAATTTATTAATCCATTCAGGGGTTGATTGGCACTTGGGCTTCTTTCCTGACTTAGCAATTATGAATTGGGCTGCAATAAACATTCTGGTACAAATATCTTTGTTATAATATGATTTTTGGTTTTCTGGATATCTACTTAGTAGAGGAATTGTAGGATCGAATGACAGGTCTATTTTTAGATCTCTAAGTGTCCTCCAAACAGCTTTCAAAAAGGAATGTATTAGTTTGCATTCCCACCAGCAGTGAAGAAATGTTCCCTTTTCACATCCATGCCAACATCTCTGGTTTTAACCCCCTACACGACTCAACCCAGGTAATAAACATCTTTTCCTATCTTTATTGACTCTATTTATCTATTCCTTAACAAAGTAACTGTCAGATCTTTTATTTTCCTCCTTTGAAAAAGGTGGATTTTTTTACCTTCTTATTAATTGAATTGTAAGAATTCTTTATATATTCTAGATATAAGTTCTTTATCAAATACATGTTTTATAATTTTTTTCTTTCTAGTCAGTGGCTTGTCTTTTTTATTCTCTTTATGGTATCTTCCAAAGAGTAAAAATTTTTGACTTAATGAAGTACAATTTATACTTTTTCTTGTATGTTTCATACTTTTTGATTCCTGTCTAAGAATTCCTTGCTGAACCTGAGGAAATCATGAGACTTTCTGCTTTTTTCTTTTTCTCTAAAAGTTCTATTTTTAGGTTTATAAATTACATTTAGTCCTATCATCCATTTTGGATTAATTTTGTTTAATACAGAAGAATATTCTTGTCTTTTTTAAAAAAGTTTTTGTATTCCCAGATTCTATATTCAAATGCAGAACCCAAAATATAGTGTATCTGGAATTTTTACTGCTTTTTGTGCATTAGCCTTCTCCATCCTGTTCACACATACAGTAGAGAGTTGGCTATAGTGTATTGACTGGAGGACAAACTCTAAGAGGTAGGTGTCTCTGGTTTTTTGTCTCCTGTCTCCTCTTCCCCCACTACAGTCTGCATCACTGAGACATTTTTTTGTAATTAAGTTTCCAGTTTTTATCTTCACCCTTTTTCAAAATACTTTGAGGCTCTGGAGAGGGTCATAAGATTCGAGAAAATAGTCTGGTGAGATAATAGAGGCTATGTGTAAAATGAAGGAAATAGAAATGATTAATAGGAGTAAGCAGGTTAAGTGAGGAAGTGAAGCTTATACTTTGATAACTCTGGCTAAGATATATAAGACAAATTGGGAGGATGGATAGCTTCTGAGCCACCTTACTGGTGAGTGTGTTGATTGGTGTAGTTCACAGGTAGAAGAAAAGAAGGTTAAGGGTTGGAGGGGGACCCAAAGAACAAAGTAACTATCTGAGAGAATGAGCAACTGATGAAAAAACACTTAATGATGAGGATGGGGAAAGATGTAGGGAAGGAGGAGCAGATGTTGAAGGTAATTGCAATATTTCAAGCCTTGTGGACAGGGAAAATGGTATGTCCAGGGTAATGGGGGAGTTGGGGATGAAAATGCATTTGAAGATGATGATGATGATGATAGTGATTTTTTTTTATTTCAAGTTAATGTGAGGGTTCAAACAACTAGGTTACAGTATTTGCATTTGTTAGATAGAGTCCCTCTTGTAGTTTTGTCCCATACCCAAAAGGCGTGCCATATACCCTTACATTATGCTGATTAAGTGGGAACACACTAATCCCCTCCCCTCTTCCCTTCTCCCTCTCTCTTGTTCCCTCTCCCCTCATCTTGAGTTTTTCTCTTATGTGGGCATGTATTAGATTGTATGCTGGCTTTATATTAGTATTGAGTACATTGGATATTTGCTTTTCCTTTATTGCAATACTTTATTAAGAAGAATGTATTTCAGCTACAGCCATGTAGAGTCTCCATCTTTTTAATGGCTGAATAGTAGTCCATCCATGGTATACATATACTACAGTTTGTTAATCCATCCCAGAGTTGATGGGCATTTAGGTTGTTTCCACATCTTGGCAATTGTAAATTGAGCTGTGATAAACAATCTAGTAAAAATGTCCTTATGATAAATGATTTTTTTTCTTCTGTGTAGATGCCTAGTAATAGGATTGCAGGATCATGTGGGAGGTCTAATTTGAGTTCTTTGAGGATTCTCCATACTTCTTTCCAAAGAGGCTGTATTAGTTTGCAGTCCCACCAACAGCGTTCCCCTCTCTCCATAACCATGCCAACATCTCCAACTTTGGGACTTTGTGATATGGGCCATTCTCACTGAGATTAGGTGATATCTCAGGTGCATTTCTCTGATGATTAGGGATGGTGAGCTTTTTTTCTTCTCAATGTTTTGGAATATGTTTTGCAGTATAGGTACAAACTTGTCTCTGAAGATTTGATACAATTCTGATGTGAAGCCATCTTCTTGAGGGCTTTTTTGGGGAGGAGCTCTTTTATTGTTTCTTCAGTTTTGGTGCTTAGTATTGGTCTGTTCCAGAGACCTATTCTTCCTGATTAAGTCTAGGGAGATGATGTGACTCCAGATATTGATCTATTTCCTCCACATTGTCAAATTTCTGGGCATTCAGTTTCTCATAGTAGTCAGGTATAATCTCCTGTATCTCTGTGGTATCTGTTGTTATTTCCCCTTTTTCATTTCTGACTGAGGTTATTAGAGACTTACTTTTCTGTTTCTCATTAATCTGGCCAAAGGCTTATTGATGTTATTTAGATGATAGTGATTTTTGAAAACTATCTTCTTATCTGGACATGGTGGCTCACTCCTGTATTCTTAGCACTTTGAGAGCCTAGGGTGGGTGGATTGTTTGAGTTCATGAATTCAAGACCAGCTTGAGCAAGAGCAAGATCCTGTCTCTGACAAAAATATAAAAACTAGCTGGGTGTTACTGCAGACACCTGTAGTCAAAGCTAGGGTCAGGCGGCTAAGGCAAGAGGATTGCTTGAGTTTGAGGTTGCTGTGAGCTATGATGCCACCACAGTCTATCTAGGGTGACAGAGTGACACACTGACTCAAAAGAAAAAAAAACTGTTCCTTTGTAAAAGGTAACAATTGACCTAAGTTGTTCTTTTCAACTGTAATCCTGGGTTTGGATTAGAGTCATGAGAATCAGCGTAGAAATTATAGTTGAAAATATAAGACCAGTCTTTCTAAGGATGAAAAAATGAAAAAAGAAAAGTAAAATGAGGATTTATCTTTTGAAGTTGCATATTGCTAAAAATTAAATGGCAGGCAAGAAACAAGTGAAGGAAACAGAAAGAGTGTTCACAGAACTAGGAGAGGAAATAAAAGAAGTGGCATATAAATAGATGAAGAAGCTTCAGGAAAGACCCTATGATCCTCTAGATGTAGGAGATAGACATCAAGCAGAACAGAGATCCACAAAAGACAATTGTAGTTGTCTAGGGAGCATCTAATAGAAAGCTGGTGACTCTGAAGAGCAGTGGAGAAGTAAAAGGAATATAATAGTCTCACCTTATCTGTGGTTTCACTTTTTGTGGATTCATTATCCCAAGGTCAACTGCCATCCAAGAATAAGTGAGTATAGTATGATAAGATAATTTGAGAAAGAGAGAAAGACCATAATCACGTAACTTTTATTATTGTATGTTGTATTATATATTACATATTATAATATTATATGTTGTTTTATTCCATTATTAGTTATTGTTTTAATCCCTTACACTGCCTAATTTATAAATTAAATTTTATCATAGTTATGTATGTATAAGAAAAAACATAATGTATATTGGTTCAATAATATCTACAATTTCAGACATCCCCTGTGTGGGTCTTAGATTGTACCCCCAAGAATAAGGGGGCCATGGCACAGAAGAAGGGAAACAGGGACACTGTCTTTTGGCAGTATTTCCCAATGTATATGTTCTGAAAATATTAGTAAATGCTACAAAAATTAAATATTTGGTTTATAAAAGTTTATCATAGTTAAAAACATTTCTTCACTGGGAATGTTTAAAATGTTTCTTTTTCTCAATGTTCTGCAGACTTCGCTACGCTAATATGAATTCCTAAGCCCTAATGAGGGGAAGTATAACATGCAGCGTGTCCTACTCTGGGCTTTGCATCCCAAGAACTTCTCCTTGGAGGGGGCATTCCAACAAGGGAAGAGAAAAATAAACTATCTTATCAGGAAATTTTATCCTGTGCATTGTGATGTGAGAAGTATTGTGGATATAAGTAAGGTTGTCAGTGGTGAGGGTAGTCAGGGAACGATGACATATTAAAGACTTGAAGGAGGCGAAAAAGGAAATTCTGCTTCCCTCTGGGGGAAATCACATTCCAGGTGCAAAGCTGCTGAGGTTGGAGCCACCTGGCATGTTTGTAGGACAAGAAGGATTGTAAAGCTGGAGTGGAAGAGAGAGGACCTGCAGTCAGAGGTGTGTGTCTGAGGTTGTTTCTGGTGGTACTTTGTCAGTGTGCAATTCTTGGAACTGGGGCATTGACTTGAGATAGTCTTGAATGCATTTCTGATTGGGTTTGTCCCATAAATAACAATAGGTCAGCTCCTTCTAATGATTTTAGCCATAGGAGGAACCTTGGCCAGAATGGTTTCTAATTGACTTATTCTGGTAGAGCAAAGCCTGATTTTGTGTGGCTTTGGAGAAATGAGAACATGACAAGGAGAGGATACCGCAAAGTGGGAAAGCATCTCTGATAAAGGAAGGAATTACTGAGGGACATCCAGGAGTCTAGGAGCAATAAATGAAAACTATGAACAGCTTTGGGTCTGGGGAGGACAGGGCCAAGGAGATGGCAAACACACTCACCCCCTGTATATGTGGGTTTCATACCAAATGAGCAAACATGGATTTTTTTGAGATCTGTCTGCCTCTTTTTTATTTATTAGAGGTACCTGGTGATTCTGTCCTTAATTATTAGAGAAATGCAAATCAAAACTACTTTTAGACATCACCTAACCCCAGTAAGATTAGCCCACACGACAAAATCCCCAAACCAATGATGTTGGCATGGATGTGGAGAAAAGGGAACACTTCTACACTGCTGGTGGGAATGCACACTAATACGTTCCATTTGGAAGGATGTTTGGAGAGTACTTAGAGATCTAAAAATAGACCTTCCATTCTACCCTACAATTCCTTTACTAGGTATATACCCAGAAGAGCAAAAATCACACTACAACAAAGACATCTGTACTAGAATGTTTATTGCAGCCCAATTCATAATTGCTAAGTCATGGAAGAAGCCCAAGTGCCCATCGACCCACGAATGGATTAATAAACTTTGGTATATGTATACCATGGAATATTATGCAGCCTTAAAGAAAGACGGAGACTTTACTTCTTTTGTGTTTACATGGATGGAGCTGGAACATATTCTTCTTAGCAAAGCATCTCAAGAATGGAAGAAAAAATATCCAATGTACTCAGCCCTACTATGAAGCCAAAAGGTTTCATGTGAAGGCTATAATCTAACTATAGCAAAAGATTTTGGGAAAGGAGGGGTGGGGGTTGGTTGGGGTGGAGGGAGGGTAATTAGTGGGGCCACACCTATGGTGCATCTTAGAGGGGTACAGGTGTAACTTACTAAATGCAGAATACAAATGTCTTCATACAGTAACTAAGAAAATGCCATTAGGACTATGTTGAGCAGTTTGATGAAAACATTTCAGATTGTATATGAAACCAATGAAAACACTTCAGATTGTATATGAAACCAGCACATTGTGCCCCTCTTTTGCACTAGTGTACACAGCTATGATATAATAAAAATAAAAATAAAATAAAATAAAGAAAAAGAGGCTTAGGGAGGCAATGAGAAAACACACTCAATTAACACCTGACTCTGTAGAGGGTCAGATTATTTTAAAAGACAAATTTGTCACTCATGTGGCTCCAGACATTCAAAGAAAACTCCAGAATTTGACTCTAGGCCCTGACTATAACCTGGAGAATCTTCTTAAAATGGGCAATATGGTCTTTTATAACTGAGACCTGGAGAGAAAGGAAGAAATAGAGAGAAAGGAACAGAAAAGAATGACAGCTCTAGTAATGGCACTCCAAAAAATGAGCAACTTTCAGGGGCAGAGGGAAATCAGAGGAGCTAAAAACAAGAGCTTCCAATGTGGTCAGACTGGCCACTTCAGAAAAGACTACCCCCAGAAGCACCACTGGCTGGGCAAGTCACCTGGCCCCTGTCCAGAATGCAAGGGTGACCATTGGAGGGTGACCTGTCCCTAGAGGCGAAGGCCTCCTGGGACAGTGATCCCATCAGAGCCCAAACTGGACTGAGCGTGCCTGGGGCAAATTCTCATGGCTCCAGCTCATGTCATCACCCCTCAGGAGCCACAGGTTTGCCTTATAGTGGAGCGCCAGGAGATAAAATTTCTTTTGGACACTGGAGCAACCTTTTC
>CAUYON010203048.1:0-29531 GCA_963573935.1 Arctocebus calabarensis
TCTTGGGCTTAAGCGATTCTCTTGCCTCAGCCTCCCTAGTAGCTGGGACTACAGGCGCCCGCCACAGCGCCCGGCTATTTTTTTTGTTTTTGCAGTTCGGCCGAGGCCGGGCTTGAACCCGCCACCTTCAGTATATGGGGCTGGCGCCCTGCTTGCTGAGCCACAGGAGCCGCCCAAGAGGGGGCTTTTAAAAACACTAATCTGGAATTAAAATTTTCTTGAAATTTCTTGAACCTGAAATCCTGGCATCTCCCAGTAATAAGAGGAATGGCCGCTATTGCTGAGGCCGCCATCCATGGCTAGGGGTTGCACACGCATTTTATCTAATCTTCACAGTCTCTGAAGGGCAGAAATTCCTGTCTTACTTTTTATGTGAAAAAACCAACTTAGAGAAATCAGTTCAGTGGTCCAAGTTTATACAGCAGCTTGTGACAGGACTTCAGTTGGATTCTGCTTCGTTTTTCATTTTATCCTGTGATGTACTAAAGACAGAACATATAGCCCAGGAGGAGCTGATTGTTAAATTTTTAGGAAGCTGGTTTTCAAACACATGCATTATTAAAATTAAAATTAAAATATATAAGCTTAAAAATAAATAAATTCTATTGAGAACAGATGTAACAAATAGTCAAAAACTCATCACTTCATAGTTATTTTACTATATTTACAATCTATTATGCTGGGGTTATTTGTACCCATCATCTCTGCTTAGTGGGAAGACTTCATGACTATGTTCTATTGTCTTCAGTATTGGCACATTGATAGCTTGAAATCATCTACAATGGGAATATCTACACTATGAAACTTGGCAAATTGTACCAATCAGGGCCCTCCCCAACCCTTATGCCTGTAGAGCTGGTTGGTAAACATTTACCAGCACTGTGCTGACGTCACTGTTTCTTCACTCTTGGCTGGCTGGACTGGAAGGGGTGATCTTCCCTGGGCATGATGAAATTCACTGTGGGATGTGCATACAAGAAAGCATTAAAAGTCCATTCCAATGGGATGTAAGTCCAAAGTAGGAACTGAATCAAAAGAAGATGAAAGTGCAAATGATCTAACAAGGCACTAATCTGTATGATTTACTGACAACAGTATGGCCGAGTCACAAACATTTTTTGTGAGTAAGAATAAAATTATAAGACCAACCACATTTAAGAGTAAACTTAATCTGTGTCAGTGTGTTTTCAGTCCAAATGACATACACATGCCAATATACTGACCTTTCAGTGACAAATAAGTGTTTCTGATGTGAAATAAGCATTTCAGGATTTTCTGAAATTTTTCCTAAATAGAACAGGTGATAGCTTTATACTAGAATATTCTCTTCTAATCAAAATTTACCATTATTGTCATAAATACAGACAACTATTAGATGTTAATATTTACCAGTTACTCAGTGAATTATTAACCTATGTTATTTCACTGAAAAATAATGTAGTCATTACTGTGCTCACTTTAATATTCATGAAAGTAAAGCTCTTGGAGTTTAAAGGACTTACCCAAAGTGAAATAGCTAAGCAAATCCAGGAGCCAAACTAAAACTGCCCAACTCTAAACTTTAATTTCCAAGATGACCACGAGTTGCTGCCTTTACCTGCATGAAAGGACACAAGCTCCTCTACTGAATGAAGAAATGAATGAATGAATGATTGAATGGACTTACCTTGCAGATGGATCTTAATAAATGTAACTGACTGAGAAACCTCAGCTCAGTGTACTTTCCTCAGCACATTTGATTCTTTGCGCCAAATAAGATGAGATAGTCTGTTAAATGTTAGGAACTTTTTGGCCCAACTACATTTCCAAGTATTGGGGACTAGCTGAATTCTTTTGAGTAAAAAAAAAAAAAATAAGATTAAATGAGCAATCACTAGAAGAATTTCTTCTGATACACTTTCCCCCCTTATGTTATTGCCAAGCCATTAAGACATTGATGGATTGGAGAATTGAAGAATTGGTAAGAACTTTAGAAAGTTTGTTTTGGGTTTGGACTTCTGGCTTTACCTTATCAGTGATATTTTGAGGTTTTTCTTAGTCCTTTTGGGGGCACAGTCATCAGGGCTGTGAAGAAGGCAGAGCAGTAATTTTTAAGCAGTATGGAGTGAAAAATTTTAAAGATAATTAATTAATTAAATTATTTTTGAAATAAGTCCAAAGCACAGTAAATGTATTCTTGTTTTCACTCTATTTTGGATCAACATTATTTAAGTGGGGCATGGAAGTTTAACAATAGGCTCAACTGTGCTGTGAGATAAAAAAAGGTTGAAAAACACTGGCGTAGAGCCCGAGGTCCCTTCTTAATACTAAACTCCAGAGCTCCTGTTCCTTTCCTAGGAAGTCAATCTTTTTCTTAACCCCCAGTGATATCTACGGGTTTTGTGGTAGATCAGTGGTTCTCAACCTTCCTAATGCCGTGACTCTTTAATACAGTTCCTCATGCTGTGGTGACTCCCAACCATAAAATATAATGGTTAGGGTTCCAGGATTGCTGGAAGGATTAAGTAGTAATTTTATGGTTGGAGGTCACCACAACTTGAGGAACTGCATGAAAGGCCGCCACATTAGGAAGGTTGAGAACCACTAATGTAGATGAACATGGATAGTGAATCCATCTTATGATCAACAGGAGAATGACAACGGGTGGTATCCTCTGCTTTTGACATTCCTCTGATGCAACCGTCCTCAAGACTCAGAGGCCCTCGTGCAGGAAGAAAGCAACCCTTTTTCCTCCAGGGTGACGAATCCTTGAGTCTTCCATGATGACTCCTTCTGGGCCCGGGGACATCTGTCATGCTTTGTGATAAGCACCACTGGGATTTACTAGAAAACTTGTGAAGGGACAAAACTTCTAAAGTACCAACTGTGATGATCTGCTTCATCTCAGTTTGTCTTCCATGGCTGGAGCAGGATATTCTGTTTCAAATTCAGTTCAGAGTATCATATAAATTTTGCTATTGACGCTCTAAACTCCATTCTAACCCTCACTTTATGTGTGTGCAGGTGATTCCATTTTCAGATCTAACTGTGTGAAGTGGGTTAAATCTACTGAGTTTTCCCTTACCAGCTCTTACTCTTTAAACTTCATTACTTATTTATTTAATATTGTTTGAACACCATCTGGGGACCAGGCACTATTCTAATTGTTTTTAGTAATTAGTGAAGAGGTGTTCCCATTCTGGTGTGTGTGGATATTATCATCATCATACTCATCAGTATTGTTATTACTGTGGGCATTGTTGTCTTTTACGTGCATTCCTCCCTTCAGAATTTGCAAATGATTTTTACATCAGTTGTCACATTGTGTGCCTCCAGGACTCCTCATAAGGCAGAGATTATTTTCTGTACTCTGAAGATAAGAAAACCAAGGTTCAGAGAAGGTAAATGATTTACTACAGGCCACATAATCCCTAAGTAGACCCTGGACGAGAAATATTGTCTCCTCATCTACTGCTCTGCCCGCTGCATGCACAGGAAGGGGTCAGTGTTGTTGGTATAGACTGGAAACTGTTGACAGACTATGCTGTGGGCTATTGTACCAAGTATGTGTGGACCAGGCCTGTACGAGGGTGGACAATTGAGTTCACGAACTCATCCTAGAAAAAGTGCTGCATACAAATCTCTGTCATTCCTTGTAGTTTGAAATTCTCAATGAACTAATCTCTGGGAGTCTCAATTTTCTGTTGGGTAATTTGAGATTATAACAGTATAAACCTTGCAGGATTTCTGGAAAGATTAAGTAATATCATGCATAGAAAGTGCTTGCCCAAGTGCCTGGTACAGAGTGGTTGCTCAATACACTTTCACTATTATTACTGCAGGCTTGGCCATTCTTTGTTGGGCAATGGAATGTGGCAGAGAGGGTAGCTCTGGGTGTGCACATGGTGTCCTCAAGCACCCCGTAGATTGTAGACTCCTTTGCCTGCCACTAACCCCCTGGGCACATGCCCAGGGCTCTAGGCGAAGCTACTATTTGTTCCTGCCAAGGAGAATTAGCTGCCACTTTACTTGACATTGGGCAATGGGGCTCAATCCATGCCAGTTACAACTCTCTAGGGTCATGTGCTTCCAGGCCAGGGTCTTGAAAATCTTTTCTTTCTGGAGGGCTTGGAATTCAGTAGCCTGTGGGAAGTGACCTGAATGTATTGTGCATGTTTATAAAAACATATTGGAAATGGAATTAGTCAGACAGGAACCAGGAGAAAGGAAGCAGTGTGAATGGAGTCCAGCCCTTGCTTTGCAAATCAGTTCCTTAACCTGTTTCCATGAGAAATCCTAACCCCTATGAAACTGGCCTTGAGGTGACTGTGATATAACATTGGAATGGACTACAGGCTTGAAGTTAGACAGATCGAAACTTAAATATCTATAAAATTTAATTTGTAAAACCAATCTATGTGTATCTGTTATTATTTCTTTTTAATGCATGAAAAAACTAAGGTTCTCTGCACTCCTTGGAATACTTTTCCCTTCTCTTTACCCCAAATTGATCTCATTCAGTCAAAGGTTTGACTCACCATCCACAGGATGAAAAAGCCAAAATCTCTCTTTCTAGGCCTTTCCTCTCCTCTGACCTCTGTACTCATATATTTAAATGCCTGCCTGATATTTCTACATGGATGCCTATGACCGTTTTAACCTCTTGTGTACAAACAAAACCTCTTGAATTCCCTTCCTGATATTCGTGGAAGTTAGCTGATCACCAGACCTCCACCTTCCCTTAAGTGTCACTGCCATATATCATGTTCCTTCAGCCAAAACCAATCATCTTCCCATATTTCACAAATTTTCTCATCAGCCACAGCCATGCTTAACTCTAATTTAAAAATGTTTTCCTGATCCATCCTCTTTGCTCCAAATAAACCAAAGCCAACGTAGTTGGTCCGCATCCCATCTTCACCCACCTGAACCGTTGAGAAACCTTTCTGTTTTCTCATCTTTCTTTGCCACCTGCAATCTATTCTCTACATGGCTGTGAGTACTTTCCCCCCTGAAAATAAGCTTCTTCTCTAGTGTGCTTACTATCATCCTCAAATGTCTTCATAGCATGTAAAGTAAAATACAAGTACCCTGAGCTTTCCAGGCCATCCTTGTCTGGTCCCCCTGACTATAGCCTGGATTTCATCTCTCCCCACTCTCTCTCCAACACACTGGAATATGGCCATACTGGTTTTCTTTATTTCATTCAAGTCTCATCTTTTTGGGGTCTTTGGACTAACTGCTCTCTCCATCTGGCTTCCTCTGATTTTAGATCTTCTTTTTTGCAGTCTTCTTCTTACTGTTCATTCTCAGTTCAAACCTCAGTTTCTCAGAGCAAGTCCTGACCACCCATCCTGGTGTAGATCCAGCCCCTGTCTTTCAGGTGACTTTATTTTATATTTGTCCAAGTGTGTCTTAATCTGATGTTATCTTATTTGATTTTTCATTTATGGCCTATCTCCATTATTGTTCAACTAGAACGAGAATTCCAGGGTAGCCAAGATGGTCCTTCCAATCCACCATTCGTGTCTGCAGTGTTGAGCAGAGCAGTTGCACAATAACAGTTTGTTGATTGAATAAGTGCCTGCTATGCTGAGGCTGTTATGGTTGCTTCAGCTGAGAACTGTTCTAGAGGGTTTTAATTAGGAAGAGGCAGTGTCAAGTGGGGAAGAGAATATGGCCCCTGGCCGGGTGTGGTGGCTCACACCGGAAATCCTGACACTTTGGGAGGCTGAGGTGAGTGGATTACTTGAGGTCAGGAGTTTGAGACCAGCCTGAGGAAGTGCGAGACTCTATCTCTATGATGAATAGAAAAATTAGCCAGGGATTGTGGCAGGTGCCTATAGTTCCAGCTACTCAGGCAGCTGAGACAAGGGGATTACTCAAATCCAAGAGTTTGAGGTTGCTATATAGCTATGACTCCATGACAGTCTACTGAGGGTGACAAAGTGAGACTTTCTTTAAAAGAAAAAAAAAGAAAAGAAAAAAGAATGTGGCCCCAAATGTCCCAAACCTAAGGAAGGATTTTTAAAATAGTTTTATTACTTTGGGTAGATACAATTTGAAGGAAACCAAAATAATGAAACAAAAGTTGTTTTCCTTCTGCTTTCTGGACCAAGAGTGGTCTTGCTTTCGCACACCATGGTACAGATGATAAAAACAAAATACAACTTAAAAACAAAACATTCAAAACAAATGAGTCTCTGTTGTGTGGGTTTTCTTGGGCGGGGCACTTTGCCAGGACAGAACCCCGGCTCACACACGCCAGCTGGCCAAAGTTGCTTGTCCTGCCCTGTGTCCAGAGCAGCCACTTCCGCTGGCATCTCCTCCAGCAGCTCCTCCGCTCCCCTTGTCTTACTCCATCTGCAGCCTGGGTGATACTTTGCCTCCATCCCAGCAGCCAAGTTAGCAGAGTTCATGGCTCTGGGGTAAGATCCTGGCTTAGCTACTTATGAGACTGTAGCCTTGAGCAGATGGTTTGCCTTCTCTGAACCTCAGTGTTCACACACAAAGAATGGGGACAACAAAGTGTCTTCATCACAGAGCAGCTGCAAGGGATAAACAGCTCGGAGCTGGTGACATGCTTAATGTAGTGCCTCATGCATCCCAAGTATGTGACTAGGACTTGGGGATTACTTTTCTTCTGCTACCCCTAAAAAACAACCTTTTCTTAAACCATGTAGTTCTTGGGGATTCAGCTATTCTGAGCTCTGAAATGTACAGAGTTTTTATTCTAAGTGATCAGCTGTTTTCTGTATGTAGGTCCTTCTGTACCAAAATGTAGAAACCATATGACTCAAAAGTATAAGAACTCTTTCTTACTTCCCTGCTTAGCATTGCTTCTAAGCCCAGTAAC
This sequence comes from Arctocebus calabarensis, assembly GCA_963573935.1. NCBI lineage: Eukaryota > Metazoa > Chordata > Mammalia > Primates > Lorisidae > Arctocebus > Arctocebus calabarensis. Next base: position 6,836 of record CAUYON010203048.1, read on the forward strand.
TGCCAGCATTTGTAAAGTACTTTACATTTTGCTGCTGCTACTACCGTTATTATTATCACCATGACTGCTGTTCCCACTACTCCTCCTATTACTACTCATTCCTACTTTTGCTATTACTCTTGCTGCTATTGCTACTACAGCTATTACTAATGCTACCTAACATTTATTGAGTATTTATTACGTGCCATGCAATAGTCTATGCACATTTGCTCCCTTGCTTAATGAGCACAGTAGCCAAAGTAGGAGGCAGTGTGCATAGTGGGGAGAGTGGTTAGTTGGAAGTAAGACTTCCTGGCTTTGAATCTTGGTTGCGATGATTAGAATAGCTGTGCAATTCTAAGAAAATCACTCAGACACTTCACATCTCAGTTATCTTAAAATAGTGATATTAGTAACAGAATAGAATCAATAAGAGAAAACACGGGAAAAGTTATAAAAATCTTAGGATAGTGCCAAGCATTTACCCAATACTCAAGTTATTATTAATATTAAAAACACTTCTTCCTGCATTTAGGGGTTATTCGACTTCCTACCCTTACGCCCTTCTCTATGTTCCAGTAGCATTGCGCTGTCATTTAGTGCATAGCTTTTTGTAATATTTGTTTATTTGTTGGAATCACCTACCAGTGAGACACGTCTTCAGAACAGGTGAATGAGCCTTGTTCATTGTAGTAACCACACCACTGAGCATGGGCGTAGCACACCCTAAGTTGTTAATAAATACTTGTTGCATGAATAAAGGACTGAATTTTTGAGTTCATATTTTGAACCAAGTCTTGTGCTAGCTTGTTAAAATAAAATTCAGTGGCTCAGCACCTGTGACTCAATGGGCTAAGGTGCCAGCCACGTACACCTGAGATGGCAGGTTCGAATCCAGCCTGGGCCGGCAACAACAATGACGACTGCAACCAAAAAATGGCCAGGCGCTGTGGCAGGCACCTGTAGTCCCAGCTACTTGGGAGGCAGAGGCAGGAGACTCACTTGAGCCCAGGAATTGGAGGTTGCTGTGAGCTGTGATGCCATGGTACTCTATCCAGGGTGACAGCTTGAGGCTCTGTCTCAAAAAAAAACAAATAAATACAATAAAATTCAGTGCTCGTAACAACATTGAAAGTGGAACAAAGTCCTTGTCCTTGTTCTTCCTTCTCTTCCCCTCTCTCATAGTGCAAAGGTGTTATTTTCTTTGTTTTAGTGATGAGAAGATCAAAACCCAGAATGGCCAACCTGGCCAAAGTCAGGCAGCTTCTGTGTACAGGAATCTGAATAAAAAACTTTGGACTCTGCTTTCCTAGCTCCATAGCAGTGATTGAATAGATACTGCATAGAAAGAAATGCTACTTGGGAAACTCAATGAATATTCTTATATGGTGAGACTTGAGCTCATTTTCCTGGAGAATGATGTGTTGGTATCACTGAGAACAGAAAGAATTTAGCATCCCTCCCCGGGCCTCTGAATATGTCCAGCATTTGGCTCAGTCAGCATGTCCTTCGCTATGTCTGTGAGATAACAAAATGCCCGAGTCTATGTGTCTGGACTCTTGGTTGCCAACTGAGGTGACTGCATGGCTGATCCGCATCAATGTAGGGAAATTGCCTGTTAATCTTTTATTACCATGTTCTCGTTCAAAGAACACTATTTTTATAGTAATTTTCCTATAGTGCATGGACCCAATAATTGAAAGAACATTTCTAGTTGGAGACCAATCTCCTAGTTTAAACATTTAACAGATTAAACGCACACGCATACTCGTATCTTCATTATAAAATGTAATCAAATAAACCAGATAGTGAAAATTTAGAAATGGAAGACAAAAACAACCTTAATTCCATGACTTTAGCCTAATTACTCTTAGTATATGAATGATTTTCCCTCGACATATCTTCTATTTATTTTCATATTTTCCTTTATTATAATAGCATTTACACGAACCTATTTTCTTATTTTCCCCCATTACCTAAACAATAACATTTCTTACTCTTTTAATACAATACTTATGACTATAATAGTTAAGTGGTTAAACATTACTTTGCTAAACCATTGCTAACTTTCCAACTTTCACTGTCAGAATGGTTTATGACATCTAATTTTAATTTTCAGAGCTGATAGCGAAAAGGTATGGAAATGAAGTCTTTTCTTGGTCCTTGGTCAGAGCATGTAACATTTTATCATTTTTAGAATTGGGGTCTCATGGCTTTCTTATGTTGGGACAAAAATAGTTATAAAGTCATACATCTTTGTGGACAAACTTTGAGTCTCTTTTGATTCACTAATCTCATTTTGTAGATGAGGATATTGAGGTCATTACCCATGTGGGGGACAAAGATGGGAAGATTATGTGTCATTTTTAGGAGCAGTAAAGAGGCCAGTGTAGCCAGACTGCAGTTGGCAAGAGTAAGATGGTAAGAATATAAAAGCAGAAGGAATGTGTGTGTGTTTGTGTAGAGCAGCTCCTAGGAGATAGAGAGCCATTGGTGTCACCCTAATTTACTTTGGTGCTGGGAACAGAGTGTAGGGGCAATGACAGAAAGTAGGGAGATCTTCAGAGTTGACTACAGAGGGACAGATAGAGCAGCAAGAGATGACAATGGCTGTGGCCGGCGGTAGCAGGGAGGTGGCCATGTATCAGTTTCTATAACTATTTGAAAGGTTGAGATAACAGATTTGCCTATGAGTCCCATGTGAAGTATGTGAAGAGAGGAATCAAGTGTTGACCCCAAGTTCTTTTGGCCCAAAAAACTGAATACATGGTCTTTCTATTAACTGAGACTCCAAAGACTTCAGGAAAAACAGAGTAGAGGTGGTTGGGAGGCAAGAAGAGGCCAAAGCCAAGGATTTAATAATAATTTAACTTGGAACATGTTAAGTTTAAGACATTCGACAGATATTTGAGAGGCGCAGAGATACAAGTTTGGAGTTTGGATTGATGAATGGAGTTAAAAGCCACAAGGCTGGATGAGATCATCTTGGGGGCTAAGTAGATTTGAAAGAGCAGAGATGAAAAGGAGCCAGAAAAGGAGGCCAAAAGCCATGAGGTGTGTAATAGCTGCGTAACATCCACTGCTACTACTGCCAGAGCCTTCTGTAGCAGCTCACAAGGGCAGTAAGCTGTTTGCCTAAGTACTCATAAACTGCTATGATCCACATTCTAACAGCACTTCTTTCTATTTTTCTGGCCTTTTGCATTGACATCAGCTGTATGCTAGCACCTGTTGGGCTGGTGCCCTGAGCAAAGCCCTGGGAACACCTTATTAGGTCTGTGACTAACTTTGTGTTTTATATAATTTATTATAATTAGATTTGAACTGGGCTAAAGTTAACCTTTACACTGTCTCTTAGGAGAGAGGAATTCATTCAATTCAATCCAATAACCTTTGCTAATTATTTAAATTCATTATAAGTTAGTTGGTAATTAGTTAATCTATACTGGGTAACGAATAGTATAAACAGTATTGGCAGAGAGCATATTTAATCTACTTAGAGAAATGAACAGGCCACTAAGGCTTTCACACATTCATTGTTTGGCTATGATGACAAGGACTCTGGTACTATCCCATTTTAACCTTGTCATTCATGCGTTTGACTTCATGTGAAAAACTATAGGGAAGTAAAGGATGTTAAATCATAGCTTCTAGAATCCTCTGGGGCTATGTAAGAATCCAGGCATCTACTCACTAGTATTGTGGTCTCTGGGAAAAATGAGTACTTCCTGCCGCACTTCTTATCTCTGTAGGGGGAATATAATACTGATACCTGCCTTAGAGAGTTATGAAAATTACATAAAAGATAAGGCACAGAGTAGATACTCAATAAAAATGAATTTAATCATCAACACCCAGCTAAAATGTTGTCTCATCTCCAGGAGGAAATTGGTTATTATCATTTATAATGATGGATTGATCCCTTCTGGAATTTCATAAAACATGCAAAATTTGCCTCCATTTTCTGTTATTTCATTGTCTTGAAGTGAAGTTAGGTATTTGCATGTCTCTCACCCAGAAGATAGATGTCATTCACATGGACATATTCTCCCTGAACCCTGGGGCAGTGTGGGTAAATAGGGTGTGCTCAATAGTCATACCTATTTCATTAACTGTATCCAGAGAATTTCATTTTGGATTTGTTTAATAAGCAATCAGCTAAGGTCACCATATGCATTTGAAGGTAATGACATTTTTTGGAAATGTATTTTCACATTCATGACATGCTCTTCTCTTTCTGTTATTCTGAGTTAACAGTGGTGGACTTGAGCAAATTTAATGGGATTTCCTTTTTTAGATGGGTGTTTCTATGTCTTAATAACCACCACTATGGGGCAGCGCCTGTGGCTCAGTGGGCAGGGCACTGGCTCCATATACTGAGGGTGGTGGGCTCAAACTAGGCCATGGCCAAACTGCAACAAAAAAATAGCCAGGCTTTGTGGTAGGCACCTATAGTCTCAGCTACTCTGGCGGCTGAGGCAAGGGAATCGCCTAAGCCCAGGAGCTGGAGGTTGCTGTGAGCTGTGACGCTAGGGCACTCTACAAAGGGCGATAAAGTGAGACTCTGTCTCTACCAAAAAAAAAAAAACCACCACCACTATCTAAACCAAGAACTAACCACAGATGCTACTTAGAAAGAATTATATGGTTGTAATTTCTCATTATGCCTGGCTTTAGAAATTTTTTTTTCTTTCTATTTGTTTGATTCAATGACTCCCTCTCCAACTTCCCCCTAGAGATACACATGCACGCACAACAACAACAGTGAATCACTTAGCAGGCTTACTTGCAGAGTAATTGACAAATTCTAGACAAGGTAGTATATGATTAAAGCACTAGCTTTTTCAGCTTCAACTGCTGTTTGGGGGCAGAAAAAATTACTTTGCAAAAGAATCAATCTGTGATACAGATCACAGATTAAACACTTAATTTGACCATCTTATATACATATATTTGGACTAAAATAAGGTAATTCAAGTTATTGAGTGTTCATGTGGGACTAGTGTTGCCCATGATGCTAGGAGGTATGCAAAACAAAATAATTAATCTCTGACTATGATTTAGAAATACAAAGGAACTAACACTCATGGAGCTCTGACTGTGTGCATGGCATGATGCTAAGCATTATGCAAACATTTGTGTAGTCATTTTGTGTTCTCATAGTGGCCCTGGGAAGTACGTATTATTTTCCCTAATTTACACTTTAAGAAGTTATGTGTCAAAAAAGCTACATAAATAATTTAACCAACATCACATGGCTTGTAGGTAGAACCAGTTTTTAAATTCACACTTGTCCATTTCAGAGTCCTACCATGGAGTCATTATTTCGTAAAATAGACTCAAAGATGAAACAGTCTTTCAAGAGCTCTTACTTAGTCTAATAGGGTCTAAAAAGTGATTAAAACAATAACTAGCATAAAGGAGAAAGTGGTCTCTTAAGAAGAACCTATAAAAATACCATGGATGTTCCGAAGAATAGGGAGCAATTGTTTATTAAGTGCTACCTTTTTCCTAGTTTCAAGCAAAATATTAGTTTCTCCAGAGAGCCACTTTAGATAGTCTGGTTTTTCCCTCTGCAATCCCCCTGACACGCACATTTACCTGGTCAGAGTATTTAACCCCACAAATGCTGAATCACATGGGGGGGGTGTTTACTGGACACAAGGGAGAAGCTAAATGAATGTGTGGAATAAAGGGGAGACCTGGATCCAGGCTGCTCAGAAGACTCCACCCCTGAGGAGAGCTCTGAGGGTCAAGACACACTGGGTGCCTTTTGGAGAGAAGGTAGCCTTTTGGATAGCATTCTCAACACAAGGACTAGTTTTGACAAGTTGTGAAGGCCAGGCTCTCAGAAACAAGACAGAGAATGGTTTCATTTGCCATGCCAGGTTCATACAGGGCAGTAGGTTGGGGGCAGATAAAGAGAACTATAAATTTCAGGCCAAAGGACTCAGTTTGGGTTCTCAAAAAAAGTGGGGGAAATGTCAAATTTCAGATTTCTAAGCAGAATAATGGAAGAGTATACTTTTAAGATAAATTGGAATGAAGCAGGGTAGTTTGGAAAGAGCTTTGCATTAGAGATAGAACTAGGATTGAACTTTAATATGGACTTTAATATGAACTCAAAGATGAAACAGTCTTTCAAGAGCTCTTACTTAGTCTAATAGGGTCTAAAAAGTGATTAAAACAATAACTAACATATGGAGATTTTAATATGGAGATTTACTGGGTAGCGTCAGATATAGAACTTAACCTCTCTCAGCCCTCATCAGGTTCCTCATCGGAAGAAAAACAGAGAAACAAAGTATACTTGTAGGATTGTTATGAAGATTAAAGAATATGCCACATGCTTATCTTAGTCTCTGGTAAGTAGAAACATTCAGAGAGATAGGTGGTTTTCTTTTGGTGGGGGACAGAGTCTCGCTATGTCACCCTCAGTAGAGAGCTGTGGCATCATGCTCACAGCAACCTCAAACCGTTGGTCTTAAATGATTCTCTTGCCTCAGTCTCCCAAGTATCTGGGACTACAGGTATCCACCACAATGCCCAGCTATTTTGTTGTTGTTGTTGTGGTTGTCATTGTCATTTAGCTGGCCCAGGCTGGGTTTGAACCTTCAGCCTCCGTATATGTGCCTGGCACCGTAACCACTGTGCTACAGGCACCGAGCTGTTTTTTTGTTGTTGTTGTTTGTTTTGAAACGGGATGTTGCTTTCTTTCCTAAGCTGGAGTACAGTGGTGCAATCATAGCTTACTGAAGTCTTGAACTCCTGGGCTCGAATGATCTTTTTGCCTTAGGCACCAGAGTAGCTGGGACTATAAGTCTGCTCTATCACATGCAGCAAATTTTAAAATGGTTTTTTGAGACAAGATCTGACTGTTTTTCCCAGGCTAGTCTCAAGGTCCCAGCCTCAAGAAATCCTTCTCACTTTGGCCTTCCAAAGTGCTGAGATTATAGGTGTGAGCCACTGTGCCCAGCAAGAGTAGTTGTTATAATAGAAGAAGAATCTGAAAGGGAGAGATCTCTAGCTAGATTTGTGCAAGGGTCTGGGGTGAAATTCCAGGAGATCCTGGACAGAGAAGTGGCAGTGACAAGGAGGAGGAAAACGAGGAATGACGCAGTTGGTTGTAAGTTGGCCTAGAAGGAAAGGAGATGCTAGCTCTGAGACGGTCATGCACACAAGTATGAATCTCAACGGCTTATTTATGGGAGAAACTGTATGTACATGGGAAACCAAGAGCACAGAGCCCGAAATGAAACAGTGTGGTATGCTGCTGGACCTACTGAAAACCAGTGCTAAGTCATAGCTAGAGCAGCTGTAGTTCACTGAGCACCTGCGTCCTACCAGGACGTGTGCTGGAAGGCAGCCTTTATTTTCTCATTTAATACTCATTTTAGCCATCAGGAAAACAAACTTTTGAGGAATTCAATAATTTCTCAAAGACAGAGATCTGGTAGGTGCACTCCAATTCATGTCCATCAGACTTTAACGTGTGTGCCTTTAATCATTTTACTGGTATATAGAATAGACTGTGATCTCTCAGTAAAGCAATGAACTTGGGTCCTGAGTATGGGGTGTGTTGTCACAGAGAGATTAGGAGGGAGCATTGGCAGCACAGGAAGGCTTGTGAATGACATGCTGGGAATCAGCTCTTTCTAGGCCAGGGTTATAATTTACATCATCTTTTCTCCCAGAGAAAAGAAGGGGTTTTTTGTTTTCTGGATAAAGCTGACTAATAACACAAACGTATTGTCAGCTGGATTCCCAGTAAATAATACACATTCTTACAGAACAACATCAGCAATAAACTGAGTTCAACATTTACCAGTATGGTAAAGTTGGTAGCAAGTATTAGCAATGTTTCATTGCCTCCAGATGATAGCATGATTCTCTGTCGTCTGCTTTTGAGGCCATTGTTTCCTGTGCCTTGCTTTCTCAGAATTTCTTCCAGGATTGGAAGTTCTTTGAGTCTTTTTTTTTTTTTTTTTGAATACATTTTCTTGCTCTGTCTGCCACCAATCCCCCACCCTCACCCAGTGCCCATCCCTGGTATTTACAGTGCCTATCAGAGCTGAGTTACCACATCAGACATCATCATAAGGTGCTACCATCTAACACATGAGTTCATTCAATGTTGCATTACTTTTGACCTCTTTAAAATGAACCAGGAGACTGGTTGCTGTGGCTCATGCCTATAATCCTAGCACTCTGGGAGACCAAAGCAGGTGGATTTCTTGAGCTCAGGAGTTCAAGACCAGCCTGAGCAAGAGCAAATTTACTTCATCTTTACTAAAAACAGAAAAAATTAGCCAGGCATTCTGGTGGGCGCTTGTAGTCCCGGCTACTTGGAAGGTTGAGGCAGGAAGGTTGCTTGAGTCCAGGAGTTTGAGGTTACGGTGGCCTAGTCTGGGCAACAGAATGAGACTCTGTCTCAATAGCATTAATTAATTAATCAGAAATTAAAAAAGAATAGAACGAAAAAAGATGTCATTGTCTCAAACCACTCGGATCATAGTTTTGCAAAACAAGCTTACATGATATCAGTGGATTTTTTTTTTTTTTTAAGTGAGTGACTATTCAAAGAAGACATTGGGGAGAAAACACTTTATTTCACTATAAAAGCATTAAGCACCAGAAGCTGAGCATGTTTTTCAGTGAATGTTTACTTTAATGGCAGCAATTTGCCAAGTGCACATATAAATTTAATTTGAGAAAGGAGTGAAAATGGAAAGAATTAAGTATCAGGTACAGAGGGGAAAGTTTCAGGGTAGGTGCCTTCCAGGAGATCTCATTTACCAGGAACTTTGAAATTAAACCACCAGCATCTAGTGCCACGAACGGCTTGCTTGTTAGGCTGCAAGGGACATTCGGTAGAGGCCCTGTGGCTTGTATTGTGAATGTGTTGTCCAGGGTTGGAAAGTCCAGATTCATCCTGAAAGCAGACTTATTTGTTTAGTGATTTGTTTGCTGGGTAAAAATGAGCTCCTCAGAACTGTTTTTCTGTTTTTAGATGTTTCTCATGGAGGAGTACTCCAGCTGGTTTGATGGTCCAAACATGTTGGGCCAGGAGAAGGCTGATCTTCCCGAAATGCCCTTAGTTACCTTCTTACTCCAAGTGCAGGAATCATTAGGGGCTCCCTGAAGTTCATGTCAAATTCTCAGCAGTGTCACCCCAGACACTGACTCAATGTGAGCTTGGCTTATTTTTCACACAACTCTTCTCCTTGTAGCCATGGCTGGACTCACCTATATGTCCACTAAACAGAAAGTCATGTGCCTGCTCTGTAGTTCTATAGCCTGTCATCAACGTGGATGCGTTGGTTCTTCCATTTTTTTCACCCTCTGGTTAAGCAGTGATCCTTCCCTCTTTTAAGGTGCAACTTCAATTTTAATCTTAGCTGAGTCCTTTCTGCACTTCTGACCCCGCAGCATTATAGGGTTGTTATGATGATTAAATGAGAAAATATGCCAAACAGTGGTTAAAAGGGAGCCTTGGATGGGGAATATGCTTAATTTGCTATTATTAGTCATTGACTACCACCTCCAGGAGAGCAACTTTAGAAATGTAAGCGTCTATTTAGAATGGTGTTTTTGCTGGGCGGAGTGGCTTATGCCTGTAATCCTAGCACTTTGGGAGGCTGAGGTAGGAGAATCACTAGAGCTCAGGATTTTGAGACTAGCCTGAACAAAGTGAGACCTAGTCTGTACTACAAACAGCAAAATTAGCTGGGCATTGTGGCGGACACATGTAGTCATAGCTATTTAGGAGGCTGAGGCAAGAAGATCATTTGAACCCAGGAGTAAGAGGGTACGGTGAGCTAGAGTGAGACCATGGCACTCAAGCCTGGATGACAGAGTAAGACTATCTCAAAAAAGCTAATGATAGTAGAGCAGGATTTTCACACACGTTTATTAAACTCACAAAAATTCAACCTCAGGTTCTTTTATATGTTATTACAATACTGTATACATATATTTGTTCATATACCCTAAGTATATATGCATCACATATATATATATGTATATATATAAATTTAGTTACATATATATAATTTCTATTACTATGGCAGATAATATATGTAAAGTATACATATTCTTACTGGACAATATAAGAGATTCTTAAGGATAATTTTAGCTGTTGGTGATTTTTATATGTTGTATGAAATTCAACTCCATATTACTGAGTTTTTAGTATATGCTAGTTAAGTCTACATCCCTCATCTAATTTAATCCTTCATGCCCTAAGGATGAGGAATTGAACACTCAGGGATGTTAATCAACTTGTCCAAAGTTACATATCTGAAAAAAACAAGATTTTCAAATAAGAATAGTCGGATTCTCAAGTGTTTAGCCATCCATGCCCATCCTTTGTGACTGGTCTGGGCTGTTGGATAGCAGGCATGTCCCCATGTGAGAAGTGGTCAGTGGTCAATATGGAAATGGCCTTGTCATTTGGTTCCGTGGGAGCTTTATCTGGCCTCCATGATCTGGGACAGCTCTTTTGGTCTGTTCCTCTGTTTCTCTTGTGGACATCCGGTATGTCCTGCATGCAATGTAAGCTGCAGCTGGAAGCTGCTTCCTAGCTTGGTATCCACTGGCAGGTCTACGCAAGGCTCTGATTTCATTAGCATGATGTTACTTAGTGCTTCGTTTACTGCTCTAAAGGACACACATCCTGACCGCATGTGATGGCATTGTGTTAGGAGGAAGATCACAAGGAATCCCGAGCAGGAATATTTTTAGCCAACATCTGAGCTCTCTGCTTGATTTGACTTACCAGAGTAGCTAAGGGGAAGGCAGTTAGCTCCCACTCTTATATGAATAGAATGGTAGTTAAGGAATTCACATGCTAATTACAGAATTCAACAAACATTTGCTCTGTGCTGAGTCTCAGGCAAAAAAAAAAATGTTAATAGGACATTGCCCTTGCACTTATGGGCTTATCATTGTCTATATTCCACAATAAATTTTACGTCTTTTATATTAAGACAGGTTATTGGCGGAACTTCTGTATGGTTTGCTTATTGACCCTAAATTTTGTTATGTTCACTCCTCTCGGTTAGAAAGGAAGCGCGACCAAAAAGCATGGGCACAGCAGGTGGCAGAATGGTCACTGAGTGAGGAATCAGGAGACACAGCTCAGATTCTAGTCGCAGTCCCTAGTTGCTGTGTAAACTGAGACACATAACTAAATCTCTTCAAGCTTTTCTTTCTCTCATACAGATAACGCTTCTGTTTCCCTCATGTCATTGTTATATCATATTTGGCAATGTCTTTCAGGGTACTCTGAAAGACATTCTTATTTTATTAAAGTCTACATTTTGAAAATATAGAAATTTATTTTTTGTTAGTTCTAGTCTTTTTTTCTTTTTATTTTTTCCCCAAAAGATTATATGCAATTTATTCTGCCTCAATTGCAAATCTGTTGAGGAACAACACCAGAAGACGTTATGTATGATTTTTTTTTCTTTTTTTATTTAATCATAATTGTGTACATTAGTGCAAGTAGTCTTTTTTTTCTTATTTGCCAGACTATTAAATTAACGAGACCATTCTAGCCCCTGACTTTTGGGGAAATGCGAGTTAATGGTCGTATCTCCTATTTTTTTAAGTGCTTGCAATTAGTTAAGAACACAATGATTGGGAGGTGCCTGTGGCTCAATGACTAGGGTGCTGGCCCCATATTCCGAGGGTGATGGGTTCAAATCCAACCCCAGTCAAACTGCAACAAAAAAATAGCCAGGTGTTGTGGTGGGTGCCTGTAGTCCCAGCTACTTGGGAGGCGGAGGTAAGAGAATAGCCTAAGCCCAAGAACTGGAGGTTGCTGTGAGCTGTGATACCACAGTACTCTACCAAGGGTGACAAAGTAAGATTCTGTCTCTTTAAAAAAAAAAAAAAAGAACACAGTGATTAAATGCTCCGGAGTATATTGGACACCCGATTGAGTTTCTGACTATTTAGACAATGAGGAAAGTCAGGACTACTTGAACTACATGAACTACTTCCATGGAACTAAATTTGAGATCAAGTTTATTTCTTTGTTACAGTGGTTCTAGTAAATGGTCATTCAGGGTAGAAGGAATACTGACGTGGAGACATCAAGGTCCTAAGTAAAAAGATACTAGTCCATAGGAAAAGGGAATGGCAGGTCTGCAGTATTTAGCTGAATGAGCTGTGGATCCATAGTTGGATTTAAGGCCTGGTTCTGCCTCTTTTAAGCATTGTGAGTCTGAGAAAATTATCTGATCTTTCTCAGTTTTACTTTCTTCATCTGTGAAATGAGGATAAGAATAGCACCACTTATTTTGGTTGTTATGGGGAGTAATGGAGATAATACATGTACAATTCTTGATCTGTAATAAGATGCTCAAAATATTGACAACTCTCATTATCATCACAGTTGCCATCATCACCTTGCCTGCATCATCTCATTTTCATCACCATCACCATCACAGTCCTCCCCATTATTTGCCTTAATTTCCCTACCAGTTCCTACAGTTCAGTAAAGCTCATCTCAAATCTTCACCTCATTCTAGTATACCATCTCCCATATCAAATAGTGGATCATCTTCTTTTCTTAAAACATTCTGTTGATGTCTTCTAAAAAGTCATCTGGCCTAGCTAAACTACTAAAGGTAAGAGTGGATTATGCCTTTTGATTTCCACAAAAAAATGGCTAAAAACTCAGTTGGCTCTTATCACCAGTGGGGAGATACTGTAGGCTCCAAGAACAGTTGTAATAAGCACTTCTCCTGTGACTTACTTTGTTTCTCCCTCACGCCCATCCATAATGGTGCCAAGAAGCCCAGAGGGCATATCAGTGAGTCATTCATGCCATGGGGAACTAGTCTTCTTGACTGTTCTGTGATAATTGCCATTTGTTTACTATCTTCCATCTTCCATACTCTCATTTTCCATTCCCTTGTTTGATTCTTCGTATTCAACAGTTTCTTTGCCCATGTTATGTAATAGACTGGGAGTATAAAGGAGAGGCATGACACCTGTCCCAATGAGACATTCAGTCTAATGAGAGATGTTAAAATAATTCAGTATGATGTTGAAGGCTACAATGAAGGAAGTAGGTCGTGTTGGGAGCATAGAAGAGAGGATACTTGACCTGTCTTGGTGGGTCAGGGAAGGAGGCAAAAATAGTTGATGTTGACTTTGGTCTGTCCAGTGCAAGAAGGAGGCTTTCAGTGATCTACTCAGTGGGAAAAGTGCAAAGTTAAGTGGGGCCCTCTCTCTCCATTCTCCCAGAGCACTAACAATTAATAACTGCTGAGATTGGCTGCTCTCAGCTGCCTGGTCCTTTTTATTTTTACTTCCTCTTTTCTTGAGAATTTGACCATCCATTTTAGACATGAGACAACATGAACGGTAGCCACCAACTAACCTTGGAATTCTTCTTCCATTGCCTTATAGTCAAACCTGTGTGTTCTCAATGGAAAGATGACTGGAGTTTGTGATAAACTCAGCTAGAACTCCCTCTGATGTGCAATTCTGCAGCCTTTCTTACCCTAAAAGGGCAAGACACACAACTCTCTTTCTCTCTGTCTCTAGAATCTGCCCCCTCTCCCTTTGCAGTGAACTTGAACTACACTTGAGAATATAAATCAGAGAGGCAAAATGTGATTTCTAAAATCATATAACAAGTTGAAAGTGGAGGAAGGCATTTGAGACGGAATCCCTGTATAAATAGCATCCCTGCACACATCATGAATTTTTGAAGCTTCCAAAAGTTTTCTTGTACTCTTTCTATATTCTTACAGGCTCATCCAGAGCTTCCTCTAAAGACTGCTCACCATTCTCTATTCCTTCCAGCCCTGCTTCACCAGCCCAATCCTGAGTAGAATTAACCACTCGCACTTCTGTGTTGCAGAGCCCTACGCTCTAGAGTTCATGCCTCTGTGTTTTACTTATGTATGTTGGTCTCCTTTCCCAGTTGTAAGTGTATAAAGACTGGAATTATCTCTTAGTTGTTTCTCCATCATTAGCATGCAGTAGATCCTCAGTTAATCTTGCTGAATGATTCAGCAAACAAATCCCAGAGACACCCTATCTTATTCAAGCCAAGGTGCCTTTCAGTTTAAAGCCATCTGCAAGGTTTTTTGAAACCCCAGAGAAGGTCATATCCCTTCCAAATAAATGTTTATCTTGACATTGTTCTTGGAGCTGGAGAGTTGTGTGGGCCTGGCCATTGGGCAATGTGCAAACAGAAAACTCCCATGATAGATGGGCTGGAGATTGCCATCAAGTACACAGACTTGATGAACCAGTTATTTTTACACAAGCAAATACAAACTGTGGTTACCCAAGCAGATAAATCCTGGGAATCCTCTCTCTGCCTTAAACAGGATTTCCTTGGTGAATTCTTTTGTCTTCTCGCAAACATCACCATGATCTCTGCTGCCTTCCGCAATAGTTTTCAAATCTATAGGTCTGAGTCTGGGCCCAAGTGGCCAACTGAGTATGAGTGATTTCAGAGACTGAAAAGGTAGACAGCTCAGTGTAGCACAAAAATCAGCGGAGCAGAGAGACTTCAGAGTCTGAAACAACTGGGTTCAAATTCTGACTCAATCATGGCAACTTTAGGCAAGTGAATTAGCTCCTTAAAGATAAGTTTCCAGATCTGCAAAGTGGGATGTTTTCCTGCGAAGGTTAAATGTGATGACAATCATGTGTGTCCCTGTCACTTTGCAAAGGTGAGTCCCCTGTCCTTCCAGGGATGTGGGGAAAGTGAAGCAGACAACAGATAGCAAGATAATCTTTTTCTGAAGGCCTTGAAAGTTAGTAAAGAAGAAGTGTTTTGCACTGGAAGCCACCTCTTTTGTATCTATTTTTTCTTTCCTTTTTTGGATAAAGGCAAGGGTCAACGTCTTCCTCCATCACAGGCAATCTCATTACCCTCTGCTCTAACTCAGCTGCCTGAAACCACCAATTGCTCTTTTTGTCAATGGAGCCCCTGTGAGGCCCCCTTCCTATACAGCGGTTGTTTGCACCTCTCCCCCAACTCTCACCCCTGGCCATGCCCCACCCCTGCCACTGATGCTTAGTGACCATTTCCCAAATACCGGGAACTGAGGGGGTGTACCACGAAAAGCAACTTTTTTATTATTTCGGCCCATGGTTTTGACCCCAAACAGCACATCCTGTTAGAACAAAATAGGTACTGAAAGCAGTAATTATAACACCACACCAAGCACCCCTCCCTGTCACATCCTCCCCCTTTGCAGAGTTCCCCAAGAGGTGTTACTGGGGTGAGAGTGACAGAAGGTGTTCAGAACAGGAGGCTCCCCTTTGCCTTCGACTTGTTCATGCATTGAACAAGATATCGTGCCTGTTTCTTTAAACTGTTAATCCTATGCACATAAAACAAAATTAAAAAGGTACAAAGTGGCATCCAGTGAAGATCTCCCTCCCCTTCCATCCCCTGCTCCTATCTTCTCCATGTGGGAGCCATGTCTCTGTTACTAGTTTCTTGTGAGTCTTTGCAGCATCTTTTGCATTTATGTATATTTATATTTTTCACACAAAAAGTAGTCTAATTTTGCAACTGGCATTTTTTGTGCTTAGCATAGGATTCTATAGAACATCTTCAATTCAGTCGATGGAGACTTCTCTCTTCTAAACTGAGGGGGAGTACTCATTTATATGTTTGAATCATATTTATTCAGCAAGTCTTCTGATGGGCATTTAGATTGTTTGCAAAAATGCAATGAATAGCTCTGTGCCTACATCATTTCCCTTGATTTAGTTCTAAATCCATTAAGAACACATGAAGGCAGGAGATGCTGTGAGCTGGCTGGGGCGCAGAAACACCTGGAATCCCTGGAATGTTCCCTGCCAGCCTTCCTGTCCTCCTGGGGAACTCTCACTCCCTTTGAAGATGGGGCTCCTGGGTCACTTCCTGCCTTAAGCCTTTCTAGGTCAGTGCCAGCCAGGGAAAGTTGCTTCATGTCTTTTGGTTTTCTAGGTGGTAACTCCCAAACTGTGGCTGTGTAAGGATCTCCCGCTGGGCCCCGCCCATTCCTCTGTCTCATTCTGCAGCCAAGTCTGAGAATGGGCATTTCTAACTGGTTGCCTGATGATGCTCAATTTCCCCACCTCTGTGACCTGTAACCACTGTTTAGCTCAACTCTTACTGAAAGCTATCCTGCCTTCCCCAACCCACATCCCAGGCTGGATTAGCTCCTTTTGAAATATGCACAACACACACTCAACTTTCTTCTGCAGCCTGAAATCTCCATGAGGGCAGGTGGTTCTTCCAAACTTTAACTGCAGAGCTTAGGAGAGTCCCAAAGACATAGTAGGTGGTAGATAAGTGTGTGTGAGATGAATGAATGCTTTGAAATTATTCCGTCTCCCCACATGGCTACATCTCTTAGGGCCAGGGCCTCTAAGTCTTTTTTTTTTTTTTTTTTTTTACAGTTTTGGGCCAGCACCGCTGGTATATGGAGCTGGTGCCCTACTCCTCTGAGCCACAGGCGCCCAGGACTTTAAGCCTTAAGGACTCCCTCCTCCATCTCCATTGCTATCAGCCTTCTCTGTCATTGGCCTCTTGATCTGTACTGGTGCCCTCAGTTTTTCTTTCCCCTGCTTCCTATGTATTAACCCTAAGGCAGACAAACTGACATTCTAATAATGTAAATTGTAATGATTGGCAACTATCTCTATTTATGTCAATAGGGGGCTCATTAAATAAATGTTTGCATATCCATACCTGTGCATAGAGAACTTCCTAATTCCTTCTGGAAGCCTCTTGCCCCTCTACCTCAGAAACCCGTTAGTTAAATGCTGTGGCATCAGAGGGGCATCAGCTGTGACTAAACCAGGTGTTCCAAATCTCTCCTTCATCTATCACATTGCCACTAACATTTGTTTTCTGAATTGATAATTTTCTGTTGCCATCGATTGCCCCCAGATCTTCAGTGAAGTATTTGAGGACAATATGGCGCAGGTTGGTAGAGGATGTCTAGTGGAGGTTAGTAAGGGGACTGCAGCATCAGGTCAAGGGGGACTTGACTGGCCATGAATGAATAAGGGCTGGGACCTTGTTCTCCAGGCTCTAGGAGATGTGCAGCGGTAGGGGGATCTTAGCTGCTATGCATTTTAGAGAAATAGCTCTCTGGCTACACTGTGGAGCTGGGACTTCAAGAGGCCAAGACTGTAGGTAGGAACAGTGGGAGACTCTCCTAATAGTTAAGTGACCAATGATGAGGGTCTTAGCTCAAGAGCTCTGGTAATGGAGTTGGGGAGGAAGGGAGGATCCAGAGGAAAAATTAACCACAACTGACCTTTGACTGCATGACCGTTTGTGTGTGCACTCACACACCCATGCACAGTGGGGGTGAAATGCTGAGAATCAATGATTAACAGTGACTCTCTAGAGCTTGGTTGAGTTAACCAGTTCCTTGGTGGTGTCATATATTGAGCTTTACAACAATAGAGGGGGCAGGTATTTAGAGAAGTGGAAAGATCAATTCAGTTTTGACCAGGAAGAATTTGAAATACTTGCAAGGGGTTGGATATTCCGGTCTTGGGCTCAGAAAAGTAGTGAGAGTGGGATATATGCATCTTTGAGTTATCAGGCTACTCAAATGGAATCTTGAGAATCGACTGATAGAAATCAGAGGGTTTTGAGATCAACAGTATTTGGGGGCCAACAGACAATGTGGATTCCGGGAGAAGACAGAGAAGGAATAGAGACCAACTAAGGAAAGGACCTGGAGTGAAGGTAAGAGGAGAGATGGGGGGCAACCCACCAAATCCAAAGCCAGGTCAGCAAGTAATGAGGTTACACCTGTGTCAGGTTTACTGACCATGTCTCCATTTTTTGCCTGCATTGAAAACTGAAGACATTATGTAAGCGCTATTAGAATGCTATCGCCTTACCACTGAAAAATCTTGGAAACATTAAAGAAATGCAACGAAACCAAAGCTTTATTTTAAAAAGGAGAAAAGAAACACTCCAAGGTTATTCTTTGATTTTTGTGGCGTTTTCGTTGACACTGTGTGACAGTCCTTGCAGGGAAGCAGGAAGAGTGGTCCTTTGAAGCATGGTCGTAAGCATCTGCTGAAGTTGCTTGGCAGTCAGATCCTTTAAACATTGGTGCTGACAGTCACTAGGTGGACGGCCTTTCCCAACCTCGCTCTGCAGCCTGGTGTCCCTGCCAAGCACTTTCCCCTCTGAGGAGGCTGTTGCGGTTTGTCATCAGCACAAGGGCCCTGTATGAGGATGTCGCTGACATGGCATATTGTGTCTTGACAGCTGGGCGGAGCCCACTTTGCTCAGCACACAAAGAAAGCAGAGAGAACTTGGAAAGTTACCTCCCCCCATCCACACCTCTGTACTTCATACAGCGACCTGCTGCTTCGTGCCAGCCACCAAATGCCAGTGGATCACAAATTGCATGGCTGATTTGATTTCTAAAAGTTTGCTGGCATCTCATTTTTCCAACTGATTTGTACAAGGTCAAAATAAAATTTCTTTCACAACAGTCTCTAGTTAAAGACAGCACAAGTTCAGAAGGTATAAATTCACAACCAGATTTTATTTTATTTTATTTTTTTTATTGAATCATAGTTAATCACAAACCACCGTAGAGTGGTTCTCAATCTTCAGCTGCATGTTGATGACCAAGAGGACTTGCTGAAACCCTGTGCTGGGCCCCAACACCAGAGCTTCCAATTCTGCAGATCTGGACTGAAGCCTAAACATCTTCATTTCTCACAGCTTCCCAAATGATGCCTGGATTACTGGTCCAGTAACTACACTCTGAGAACCACTGGTGTGGAGAAAAGAACCCCAACCTTCAGATCATAGGTGATAATGACTTTCGAATTCAGTTTTCTCAACTATATCTCATCTGTATGTTGGGACATACAGATCCAATAAACCCCATATTTAAGTTTTTCTTTTTGTTTTCAAAAAAAAAAAAAGAAGGAAAGAAAATGAAAGAAAAAGAAAGGAGAAGAAAAAGGAAACACAAACATCTATGAAGTGACTTAAAATTCACAATTCCTTAAATCTTCACATGGGAACAACTGCAGATTTTTTTTCCTCCAACTTCCATCTTTAGCTGGGTGACCTTGGTCAAGTCACTTCATCTCCTGGAAGCCTCTGCTTCTTGCATCTCATTAGCCCCAAATGAATCACATTGCTACACCCAAAGCCAGCTCATTTATGTTTTCTGTCTACTTCCTTTAGACTCCAAGGCTGTTGAAACCTTCTATCAGTTTTGGGGAGATGGAGTGTTATAGTAGGAATTGGACAGATCTAGGTTCAAATTTTAGCTATGCTCCTTGTTAGCTTGTGAATTTGGGCAAGTTAGTTTGAATCATTGAGATACAACATCTCATTTTCAATACGAAAATAAGAATTAAATTTATCTCAGAGGATGGTTGTAGGGATTAAACAAAATCCAAGGCATATAAGATGCTTGGCATACTTTTGGACACATAGTAAAGGATCAAATAATGGTAGTTACTGTGTCCTGAAACAATGAGGTAGTTACTTGGTAAGTCCTGGAACCCACCTGAACTGGATCTTACCCTGGCTGCCAGTTAAGGTATTAAGGCAGTGGTTTTCAACCTGTGGGTGGTGACCCACAGGAACTGTACTAAAGGGCCTCAGCATTAGGAAGGTTGAGAACCACTGCATTAAGGAAATGAGCCAAACAATGAAGAAAAAGCACAAAAACAAAATAGCTCATTTTTTTCCCTAAAAGAAGCCTCCGACTCCTTCCTTGTTGGCAGCAGTGTGTGGGTTTCACACTGCCCAGGAAGACGAGGAGAAACAGCTGGCACAGTGGGGAAGCCACCAGCTGAAGACATCCGGCCAGTCTGCAGCAGGAGCTTCTGCAGCAAGGCCCATTGCCAAATCCTAGATGGGGAAGAAAAATCAGAGGAGCGGGGAAGGGCGGGTGAACAAGGAGACAGCAAAGGAGACTTTGCAATTATCTCCTTGAGACTGTTTAGAATGCGATGTTCCTCTCCACCCCCTTTCCTTTTCACGTTGTAATTTTCTTCACAGAAAGAACACAATGGAGAACATTTTCCAGACTGCCAAGCTTGCTGCTCACTCCAACAGCCCAGACATGGGAACAAATAAGGAAAAAAACAGAGGCATTTTTTTTTTCTCTGCAGAGATTTCAGAGATTGAAACTAAGAAATTCAGTTATATTTGAACATCACATTACCTGCCTATTTAATGGTTTCAGTATGATCTGTTCAGGATGCCCCCCCCTCCAGGCCCCAAGTTTCAATTGCTGCTTTTCTTGCTTGGGGGGATTAGAGAAGGGCTGCCTCTATTGTGGGATTGGATCAACACCCCCTTCCACGTGAGGAGCTGGGAGGCAGCCTAGACTGCACAGTTCATTCCACCTGTATTCCCACGTGCTGTGTGTTTGATTGTCCCTGTTTTCTTCTTAGCTCTCAGAAGCCATAGCGGGGTCCTGGACTCCATGCTTAGACTCAGGATGACAAATGATCCTTAAAAAGGCATAGGACAGAAATGTAACAGGGCATCAGGACACAGGGTGTTCTGTGACTTCTCTGGATTCTCCCATCTGGCACTCTATGCTTAGCCTAATATTTCCCACCCTCAAAACCAAATGAGCATCCAGGTTGCAATTTAACACAAATCACTAAATTCCCCCCCCAGAAAGGTTGTGTATTTCCTCCAGAAGAATATAAATGTAGAATCAGAACATGCATTTTCTTCATCTCTTTTTCTGTACTTTGTGTATCTCTTTCTTTGAACCTGTCAGATAGAGTGGCTCCCCCCAGGATATCTCTTGTTGCCATTAAACTGCATGTTGTCCTGCTAAACTTTTGTTTTCCAGAGGTTTCCAAGAGGACAGGACAAGTGGAGCAAAACCCAGCCAACTCACCCCATCGTAGAGCAGCCAGCCCCCAGCCAGCTAGCTGATCAGTGACCCATCTCAGGTGAATCTATCAATGTCAGCTGAGCCCAGACCATGTTAAAACCACACATCAAACCTGCTGACTCAAGAGAAATAAGGTGTCATTGCTATTTTAAGCCATTGCTATTTATTGATCATATATTATGTGACAGAAATTGCTAAATACAGGACATAACAATGAATGAAATATCATCCCTGCTCTTGAATACATTATGAACTTTCACAAGGAGATTAACATAGAAAAGTACTACAAAGTCAATTTTATAGATGGAAAAAATGGAGGCATGAAGAAGCGCTATGGTTGTTGCCATAGGCACCGTGATGCAATGGCCATTCTAAGAAGGTGATCCTAGAATGTGGCCATCCTTCACCGAAATAATTATTCAGGGGAAAATTATTAATCAATGAGAAAGTAAAAAGGAACATTTCCTTTTCCATACCCACTTCTCCCTTCAAACTATTTTAATAAAAATTTTAACACTTATTTGGCAATATGTAGGGTATTAAAATTTCCTTTCTGTAGCTTCATTACAGTTCTTTTTAGAGAGATAGGACATACATTTCTAGAATTTTAATAAAAACAGATGACTATAAGGACAGTGTTCACCAACCAAAATATAATTATAGTTTTAAATGCCTTTCTCATTAGATAATAATTATACCCACTAGATTTAGCCTCCTCAGGACTGGGTCCAAGCACTGCCAAGGTATCTGTCAGATATTAGAAGTTCAGTAAATAATTAGCCAAAGGAATAAATAAATGAGTAATCTAGACAATTGGACACATCATTTGATTTTCCTTTGGCTGTAAGAAGACATTTTTAAAGGATATTCCTTTTAATTTCTTTTATTTGTTGTTGTTTTAACTTTATTTAATGACTCGGTTCAGAGCATTCCCTGTCTATAAAGGGGAGGAGAACTGACATTTGTCAAGCATTTTTCATGTTGCAGACACCACATTAAGGCTGTTATGTTCTTAATGATATTAAATTCTCATGTTGACCACAGGAGGTAGATTTTATTACTGACTTTGACAGATCTAAGTGCAAGGGCTCAGAGAGGTTAAGTAACCTGAAAGAGATTCCACAGTGAGTACATGAAATAGATATATTTTATATTTTAAAACCTTTCTACTTTCCCCCTCCCACAATGGTAACATTCTACTTTCAATAGCTTTGAGATCAGCCCTTTACCCAATGTCTTGTGAATCATTTCAATGTTGTGATGATTTGAAAAAACTGTCAAATAAAAAAGAAAGGAAAAAATCCACAGTTCAAAAAAGGACTCAGGCATTTTAAAGGAGAGTTGGAGTCATAGAGTTTATGGAGTCCCAGTGGGATAGATTAGCGAGTGGGGGATATAATGACAGGGTCCACAGACATTCCTAGATTGAAGAGTTTATGTATGTCTTCCTGCTTTCAGCAGCTGTACTTGCCTTGGATTTAATTATATGCCTGGGGTACAGATGCCTCTAGAATTGCAGGCCATATCTTGCTTCCCAGGAAGGGTTATTGGTTAGATGACACTCAGCTCATGGAATGTAGTGGGGAAAAAGGATGTTGAGTTGTTCCTTAGGAATGGAGACAGATTAGAATATTTTTGAGCCAAGATTCATCCACTAATTCATTAAAAAATATTTATTGACTATTCTGGAGGATATTGATGGACATTATCTTTGTTCACCTTAACAGAAATATAGCCAATCAGAGTACACCATTCTCCAGGACACATCCAGTTCAGAATTTGGCATATATTCGCCCAGGTTGATTCCTTCAAGAGTTTTCCCTGCACTT
>CAUYON010203049.1:0-10037 GCA_963573935.1 Arctocebus calabarensis
CCTAGTAGCTGGGACTACAGGCGCCCGCCACAGCGCCCGGCTATTTTTTTGTTTTGCAGTTCGGCCGAGGCCGGGCTTGAACCCGCCACCTTCAGTATATGGGGCCAGCGCCCTACTCGCTGAGCCACAGGAGCCGCCCAATTTTGAACTTCTTAATCTGGACTTCCTAGAATTTGTGAAAGTCTTGATGGAACTGGCTGCTAGTTTGAGGTCTCTCAACATCCCTCCAAAAGTTTTGATGATTTCTAAGTATCATCAGCAGCATAGCCTTAGGGAGTCTTAGCTTCCCTTATGTGACCTGAATTTGCATAGGGTGAAAGCAGCTGTAGAAACAAGCCCTTCTTCTCCTAATTCTCAGCCCCTCCAATGCTCACTGCTGCCATCGATAGCAGATGCCTCAAAATAGATGCGTATATTTTATCTGACTTTCTAGTTGTTTTTATTGAGAGTGCTGGTCTGTATAGAGCTACTCTGTCCTACCTGGAAGTATAAACCAGTTGTATGTTTTGAGAACACAGAATTTTACCCTTTGTTTTCTTTTCTTTTTTTTTTTTTTTTGTAGAAACAGAGTCTCACTTTATTGCCCTCCATAGAGTGCCATGGTGTCACACAGCTCACTGCAACCTCCAACTCCTGGGCTTAGGCGATTCTCTTGCCTCAGCCTCCCGAGTAGCTAGGACTACAGGCACCTGCCACCCAACATCTGGCTATTTTTTGGTTTTGCAGTTCAGTGAGGCCAGGTTTGAACCCGCCACCTTTGGTATATGGGGCCAGCGCCCTACTTGCTGAGCCACAGGCGCCGACCTTTACCCTTTATTTTCAAAGCAAAAGTGTAAAAACCTTTAGGAGACCATAAAGTTTTGGTAAGAATATGGAATTAATAAAATTAATTATTAAAAATTAATAAAAGTTGGTAAAATGTTTGATAAACACATACTTCTTTTTTTTTATGAAAACCTAGGTTTTAAATTTCAATAGATATTCCTAAGGTGGTAAAAATAAGAACATTATTTAGAATGGCATCTCTGGTTTTCTTGAGTTGAATGCAGCTGTATTAAAGGATGCATCAATGGGCGGCACCTGCGGCTCAGTGGGTAGGGCGCTGGCCCCATATACCAAGGGTGGCATGTTCAAACCCAGCCCCAGCAAAACTGCAGCAAAAAAATAGCCGGGAATTGTGGTGGTCCCTTGTAGTCCCACCACAGGTACCTCCCAAGGTATCTGTGTTACCTTATCAGTCATGGAAGTTTTTTAAGAGATTGGAGGAAAGTTGATTTTTTAAAAAATGTATTTGCTAAGGGAATAAGTGGAAGGCCCCTGGATTGAAAATTATAATTTATAATTATGTCTATTTTCCCAAAGGTGTTGCTCTTATAGCCAATTAGGGATTAAGGGAGTGATTATTAATATATACAGATATGCATGCACATAATTTTGGAAGCATCTGTTATAACCAAGGCTTTCAAAGCATAGTTGTAGAAAAATAGCATCTTGAAAGTACAAACAAGGTACGTTTCATGTTTATTCTCATAAGACAAATGAAGAAAAGGCAAACCAAGTTATTTTTTGTAATCCAGTGGTGGATATAACATTGAGCAGATGTTGCTAGTTTTGATTTACATTAAATTTGTAAAAATGCTTCCAAGAAAAATGAGGTACTAAGTTGAGTATAAAGCATTGTAGCTCAAGAATGTGCTTATCTGGAGGAATTATTTAATGGTCAGTTTTAATGATTACTCATGGTCTTTGGTTAGTTATCTCTCTGTTATGCTCTCTTTCTTACCTCTTATTCTCCCCAGCACTTCTGTTCTCTTTGCCACTGCCTTTACTTTTTAGCCACCTGTTGTTAGGTATACTTTTGGAAATAGTTAATGAACTTTATGTGTATACATTAGCTTTTCAAGGAGTTGGGTTTTTAAATTATAATGATGCATTTTTATTAATAATAGCATATGAAATACAGATAAATACCAAGAAAAACCAGTTCATAATTGCACATAAACTAAAGATGAGTTTTCACTTTTCAGTGGAATCTTACTTTCATTGTTTTTGTGTATCTGTGCCAAGTGCATATATGCCCTTTACATTTTTTTAGGGTTTTTTTTTTTTAACTTTATATGTTATTGTAAGAATTTCTCCTATGGCTTTAGAAACTCATCTAAAGCATCTATTAAAATTGACTTCTGTTCTTTTGACCTGTTTTTGATTGTTAGTATCTTCCCCAGAAAGTAAGAGATGTATCTCAAACCAGTCTTATTCTTTATTTTTAAGTTTGTTTTTCATGGAAAAGGAGTTCTACTTCAGGCTAAGTAAAATGGTGATTACTTGTGAATTCTTGCCTTCTTTTCTCTTTCTGTGAATAACTAATAGTTGTTTATGGTTAATAGGTTACCTAAAAATTCTTTATCATTTTAAGTCTAATGTCTGCAAACGGATTCTGCTTATGTTTCTCTTAAGAAGATAAAGGAGAAATGAAGGTTTTAGTAAACCAACATCAAAATGGGTTTTGGCTAACGTATGTATAGCTTTGAGTAGGAAATAAAGAGCCCATTTTTCAAGAGGAATTTAGTTTAATTGGAGAACCAAAACTTAAGTAATAAAAAGGGAATATTGTAGCAATATCTGTGCAGTGTATTGTCATAGCAAATTTGTATACACTTCTGTGGTATCACATTCTGTCTAGGAATTGTTTGCTTACCATTTGCCTACTCCACAATTCTAAGAGCATCTCAAAGGCAGAGACTAATATCTCATTCATCTTTAATTTTCCTAATATCTATTTGTAGTACTAAGTACCTAATAAATACACACTAAGTTTTTAAAATAGAAGTTAATATTATTTTATTTTAATGAATAAATACACGTATTCTGAATACCACATTAAATAATAAAGGAATTCTGATAAAGTGTGATTATTGAACCAAAGGTGACCTAAGAGTTTATGGAAGAGAAAGGTTTTAGGTGGATTTCAGGGATAGGATTTAGAACACTGAATAGAGGAGAGGTGGCACTGTAGGCAGGGGACAAAGCCACAGAGAAGCATCATATATCAAGGACCACCTATGAACCACTGAGCAAACCAGTTTTCTTGGAGTAGAGTTTGCATAGGCAAATATTAAAGTGTACATTTGCAGAGGGAGATTGAGGCAAAATTGTAGGGGGTTTAGAATGCAGAAGTAAAGATTATCAATTGCTAGTTTATGCTGTGATTTTTAAAAATTACCATACACCTAGGTTTTGTTTTCCTTTTTCTTTTTTCTTTATAAAATGGTTTACCAGGACTTTGAAAGGTTTGTGAGATGTTCATGATTTGAGGATATATTTTTCCTTCTGTCATTGAGGATTCCAGAAATTATTTATGCCTTTACTTTTTAGCCACCTGCTGTTAAGTATACTTCTGGAAATAGTTATGAATTTCAAGTGTATATATTAGTTTTTTAGAGAAGTCAGATCTTTATTATACACTTTTAAAGAAGAATATGCTATTCATTATTGATTATATTCCCTCATGATCTTTAAATTAATTATTTGATATTCTTCACTTGCTTCAAGGCTGATCTTACAACAAGCTTGCTTTGTATGCTTTTGGCATTCAGGGTATTATGGGGAAGGGGTATTTTACAACTTTTAATTTTAGAACTTTGTTTTATATTTATAAAATTATTATAGAGATAGTTCCATGTACTCCACATTCAATTTCCCCTGTTGCTAATATTTTAAGTTATTATGGTACTTTTTTGACAATTGATGAACCAATATTGATGTGTTATTATAAAGTTTATACTTTATTCAGAATTTTTAAAAAGATTTTTCTTAATGTCCTTTTTCTGGTCTGGGATCCCATCTAGGAAACCATATCTGTTTGGGCTCCTCTTAGTTGTCATGGTTTCTTCTATTTTCCTTGTTTTTGATTATGTTGGTGTTTTTGAGGAGTAACTAGTAAAGTATTTTGTAGAATGTCCCTCAATTGGGATTTGTCTGACGTTTTTCTCATGGTTAGGCTGTATTAATGGGATTTTGATAGGAAGACCTCAGAGGTACAAATCCATTTTCATCACATCAAATTGAGGGTACATACTATCAATATAATTTTTCATTTTTGTTGTTAACCTTTTGAGGGAGTGTTTGCTTCATTGTAATGTTACTTTATCCTTCCTCCCTTGATAGTTTACTTTTTAGAAGGGACTCGCTATGTGTAACTACAGAAATGGGGAGTTATGTCCACCTCTTTGAGGGCAGGGCAATTCTGCATGAGAGAATTGTCTGTTCTTCCCCATTTATTATATACTTAATCATTTATTTCAGTATGGATTTAGTGACATTTATTTTACACTTTGTGTTATAATTTATCCCATGTTATTTATTTTGTTACTCAAATTGTTCTAGCTTTGGCCCTTGGAAGTTCTTTGAGTTGCCCCCATCATTGTAGGTATTTTTGTTTGTTTTCTGGAACCTGTTCTTACTTTCTGACACTATAAGATACTCTAGGTTCATATTGAAAATTTCCTGCTCTAGTCCTAGAATCAGCCATTTCTCCCAGGAGCTCTGGTTCTTTTAATTAGAGAAAGGTATTAGAAACCAAGATATGCATGCAAGATGTGCCTGTTACTACTGGAGTGTTGTTGCTTTTAGGTACTCAGCTAACAGAGCAAAGAAATGCACTCAGATGTCTATAAATATTTGTATATGTAACCACTTGTATCTATATAAAGGGACACATTATTTCATACTGGTGTCTCCAACTCTTATCCACTACCACATGGATCATTCTAGTCACTGTGAAGATTATTTTAAGATCCCATTTGTATATGTACTGATCTCTGCTTTTTTTGTGATATTATTTCTGTCTCCTTATTTATGAGTTAATTCCTTCTGCAGACATAATATTTGAACTGACCTGTATTTAAGCTTTGTGCTAGGTGGTAAGGATATAAAGATGAATGATTCATTGATGTAGTCACTGTTTCTTCAGTATCTACTTATTGAATCCCTCATATTGTTGACACTTCTGCTCCATGCTCACAGTTCAGTAATGGAGAAAATACGGCTACAGAGAGTTACAATATAAGGCAGAATTTATGTGTGGTATAATATAGAAAAGAAAGGTAATAGCAAAATTCAGATGGAGAGGAAATTACTTCAGGAAGGACAATTACATAATGAATTGTAGCAGTTAGAACCTGGTAGGATGCAAGTGACAGGACTTGTGATAAAACTTTCCTAAGCAATAAAAGAATTTATTGGTTCACATAACAAAAAAGTCCAGGGTTAGAACTCGTTTAAAGAATGACTAGTTAGGGCTTAAACAATGTCACTAGGACTTTTCTCTGGCTTCTGCTTATACTGACATTGTTCTTAGATTCTTCATAGCATTTCCTAGTACCTCTAGGTCTGTGGTCCCCAAACACCTGGCCATGGACTGGATGGGTACATTCTGTGCCTATTAGGAAATGGGCCACACACCAGGAGATTAGTGGCAGTGGAGCAAGTGAAGCTTCATCTTTGTTTACAGCTGCTCCCCATCGTTTGCATTACCACTTACTGAGTTCTGCCTCCCTCCTGTCAGATCCCAGCTCCTACCCCCATCTGTGGAAAAATTATTTTACGTTAAACCAGTCCCTGGTGCCAAAAAGGCTGGGGATCACTGTTTTAGGCCATCATCACAATACCAAGTCCTAAAGAAAAGAAAGCCTGATATTACAAATAAAAGTCCTAGCATTGAGACTTGTTTGTCTTAGTTCTCTTCTCTTGAGTCATTGTATCCATAAACATTGCTGCTCTGGTGGATAGAATGTGCTGAGAATTTTAACATCATACACATGTTCCATCCTTTTCATGGGTTTTGTTTTTGTGATTATTAGTGGAGATACTCATTTTGTTTTGTGAACTTGTCTATATATTATGTAATACAAAGTTTTTTTTAAATAGCTAAATATATTTTACAAAAATTAATCAGGCTTAGGAAGTCCAGTTAATCTTGAGCAGGCTGTTTACAAAGGAATTTACTCTTAGATATATCATGGCAAAATTACAGAAAATTAGGCACTGAGAAATATTTAACAACAGCCAGAGAAAAAAGAACAACCTTTAGACTATCAGCAGACTTTCTAACAGCAACAATGGAAGATAGAAGACAGTTTTCTGATGTCTTTGATGTGGTAAAAGAAAACAACTAGTACTATTTAGAATTCTGTGTTTAGCAAAAATGTCCTTCAAGAATTTAAGGGAAAAAATACATTTTTGAGTAAACAAAAACAGAGTTCGTCAGCAGCAAACCTTTAATAGTTCTTCAGGGAGAATAATAGAAAATCTGAGTTGGAAGGCTGGAGATGCAAAAGGAATGAAGAATAACAAAATATAATTCTATTTTGTTATATCCTTTTAAGATAGAAGTTAAAGAGGGTATACAATTATAAATCATGTAGAAGATATTTTAGCTAGAATTGCTTTTTTTTTTTGGCTGGGGCCGGGTTTGAACCCGCCACCTCTGGTATATGGGGCCGGCGCCCTACTCCTTGAGCCACAGGCACCATCCTTAGAATTGCTTTATACATTTTGGTGGGCATTAGAATTTAGCTTCCCAATATATATTACAATTAAGTTTTTTTTTTTTTGTTTTTTTACTAATTTTGAAGTGGGGAAGTGGGGAAGTATGGGTAAAAAAAAGTTTGTCTTTGCAAGTAATTGTTAAAATTTATTATGTCTTCTATCCTTTCTACTCTTTTTTCGTTTTTGTTTTTTTAAAGAGACAGATTCTCACTCTGTTGCCCAGGCTGGAGTATAGTAGTGCCATTGTAGCTCACTCTACCTTTGAATTCCTGGGCTCACATGATCCTTCTGCCTTAGCCTACTAAGTAGTGGGGACTACAGGCATGTGCCGTAATGCCTGGCTATTTAAAATTTTTTGTACAGACAGGGTCTTGCTACATTGCTTGTGCTGGTCTTGAACTCCTGGCTTCATCTGATCCTCCTGCTTCAATCTCCAAAAGTGCTGGGATACTATTTTTTGTATTGCTGTATATAGTGCTCTGATTATTTCATGGGAAGATCTGGAATATACTGATGATTGGATCCTGTCTCCCAAGTTTTGAATTAAGTTATTTAGTCTGGGATTGAGCCTGACTGTCGGTGGTTTTAGAAAGTCAGTTGTAGTGTTAACTAGATTTGAGAACTATAGGTAGTGAAAATTCATCTGAGACAGATCTGAATTTTAGACCCAGATCTGTTGATTACTAAGTGAAATATCCTGGCTAAGTATCCATGCATTTATTTATTTATTTATTTATTTATTTATTTATTTATTTATTTATTTATTTAGAGACAGAGCCTCAAACTGTCACCCTGGATAGAGTGCTGTGGCATCACAGCTCACAGCAACCTCCAATTCCTGGGCTCAAGCGAGTCTCTTGCCTCCACATCCCAAGTAGCTGGGACTACAGGCGCCCGCCACAATGCCTGGCCATTTTTTTTTTTCTTTTTTTTTTTTTGGTTGCAGCTGTCATTGTTGTTTGGCGGCCGGAGCTGGATTCGAACCCTCCAGCTCGGGTGTATGTGGCTGGCGCCTTAGCCCTTTGAGCCACAGGCGCCGAGCCCATGCATTTATTTATTGAAAAACTGATAATATCTTATAAGGCCTTGTAAGGAATAAAGAAAGTAACACTTTAATATAAAAATTGAAATAAAAGCACAGGTGCTGAGGTCAGAATGACCAAGAGCAGCCTACAATCATAGCTAGAGAAAGATTAGCAAATGATTATATTTTCAGGGAAGTTCTATATTTTTCTTTATAATTAAAACAATTTATTTTGATTTTTGAGCTTATATAGAATTGAAGCTTTGTACTTACTGAAAGTCTTTAGGTTTGGAATTATTTTACTGTACTAGGGTATGTACAGGGACAGGCACATTAAAAAGGAAGAGTTGCATTTATTTTGAACCTCATTTTATTTTATTTATTTATTTTTTGTGGTTTTGGCCGGGGCTAGGTTTGAACCCATCACCTCCAGCATATAGGGCCGGTGCCCTACTCTCTTGAGACAGCTCTTCCCTGAACCTCATTTTAATGTATGCTTTCTCCAACATTGTTAAAAAGCAAAAAAAAAAAAAAAAAAAAAATCCATAGCCATTAAAAAACATTTTTTCAGAGAAATTATCTGCATCCGGCTGAGAATTTTATGCCAAACTGCAGCCCCCACACAAGCCTTTGGAGAGCCAAGATATTTAAGCCGGTGAAGTAAAGTGCCAGCTCAACCCTTACACTGGTCTGATGTAATCCTTTAATCACAGAATGGTTTCTAGCCTTGAATTGGCAGTGAGTCAGTAGACTTTGTATACATTTAAAAAAATGTTTTTAACTTGTTGAGATTAGGAAATAGAAGTACAATAGTATAATAAACAAAACATTCATCACATTTAATGCAGTTTCTTGAATATATTTCAAGAACATTGATAAAGAAGCCAGAATGAAAAGTGAAGTCTGGATTATTTAGAATTTTTAAAAGAAGACAGCTAATTACTTGTAATATCTAAAATCGTTTACCAGAGATTATCAATCACTTTTTTACATCAGAGGGGTCCTTGAGGAGATTAAAAAGTTAATTTTCCAAGAATATGATTGATAATTTACATATTTTATGTTTAAAGACACATTTAAAAGGATGTTTATTTTATTAACTTGGAGATGTTTGAGTGGTTAACATGAATTTTTGCTTAGTTCCTATGTGAATTATTTTTAAAAAGCAAAATTTGTCAGGCGGTGCCTGTGGCTCAAAGGAGTAGGGTGCTGGCCCCATATACTGGAGGTGGTGGGTTCAAACCCAGCTCTGGCCAAAAACTGCAAAAAAAAAAGCAGAATTTGTCCCAATATGATTTGATTTTAAACTTTTTGAATTTAAAACCAATTTCTTATATGTTAATCTCTTATTTTATTTCAACTCCTACCTAAGTACTACTGTTAAACACAGATTCACTAAATCTACTTAGATTAAATTAAAAACATTAGAGTCAGGAAAAGATGAAATAACTATTTTAGATATTTGTATTTATATGTTTGTATCGATAATATGAATAGAACTGAATAGAAATGATTTTGGAATTACGGATTTATGTTATGTATATATCTTTTCTATGATATGAATACATCATAGGTAAGCTTAAAATTTTACTGAATCTGAAGAGCTGTAATAGTAATTTTTTAAACTTCTAAGACAAAATATGGTTAATTGCAATACTGTCTGTTGCCTCAGTGCCCGTAGCTCAGTAGTTAGGGCACCGGCCACATACATCAGGGCTGGTTGTTTTGAACTTGGCCTGGGCCTGCTAGAAAAACAATGATAACAACAACAAAAAAAAGCTGGGCTTTGTGGTTGGCTCCTGTAGTCCAAGCTACTCAGTAAACTGAGGCAAGAGAATTGCCTAAGCCCAGGAGTTGGAGGTTGCTGTAAACTGTAATGCCACGGCACTGTACTGAGGGTGACATAGTAAGATTCTGTCTTTAAAAAAAAATTCTATTATAGAGATTCCCTGCATATATAAGAATAGAAAATATTGTATAATGAATCCTCATGAATCTATCTCCAGTTTTTAATAATTACTAAGGGATAATCTTGTTTCATCTATACTTCTATCCACTTATGGCTAGCATATTATTTTGAGACAAATCCCTCATATCATACTATTTTTCTATAAATATTTCAGTGTATTATTCAAAAAGATAAGGAATCATTTTAAAAGCATAACCAAAATACCATTATCTTGTCTGAAAAAGTTAACAATAATTCCCTAACATCATCAAACAAATGGTCATTGTTTAAGTTCCTAATTGTCTGAATTAAGTTCTACACATTGTGATTATAGTGTGATTAATCATTATGCCTTTTTTTTTTTTTTTGTAAGACAATTTATTCACAGAAAAGAAAGAAAAGAATACAGAAAACATTAAGGCACCTGTTAGAGGGAGAAAATTCTAGTGGGGAGAGAGAAGCTCTCTCCGTTTCTCTCCCTGTCTTTCCCCATCTCCTCCTTTAGGCCTTTAGTCT
>CAUYON010203050.1:0-22674 GCA_963573935.1 Arctocebus calabarensis
AAAAAAAAAAAAAAAAAAAAAACAGTAGACAAAGGTAGTTTATGGAATGGGAGAAAATATTTGCAGGTCATTTGTCTGATACAGATTAAGATCCTATATATTAATATATATAGAATTTCTGAAACTTAACAACCAACAAACAACCCTGTTAAATATGTGTGAAGGATTTGAATAGACATTTCTCCAAAGATGATATGCAACTGGACATTTACAAAATGAAAAGATGCTTAACATCAGTAATGATTGAAGAAATCTTAATTAAAAATTAAATGAGATATAGCATATAGCATGATGGCAGAATAGAACTTTCCAGCACTCATCTCCTCACAGAAAAATCAGTTTTAGTAGCATTCATGTACAAAATTACCTCATTACCCATGTTACCTCCCCAACTCAGACAGTGCATTGCAGGGATAACTCTCCCTGAGGGACACACAGAATTAAATCTGCACTCAACTTCACCATAGAGCCCAGCATTTTTTTTTCTTTACAGACAGTCTCACTTTGTCACCCTCAGTAGAGTGCAGTGGCATCACAGCTTACAGCAATCTCCAGCTCATGGACTTAGGCGATTGGGACTACTGGGACTACAGATGCCCGCCACAAGGCCAGGCTACTTTTTTGTTGCAGTTTGGCTGGGGTTGTGTTTGAACCCGCCACTCTCAATATGGGGCCAGTGCCCTACTCACTGAGCCAAAGGTGCTGCCCCACAGAACCCAGCATTAGCTAAACCTCTATGAATGCTGATGCCTGGCTGTCCCTCATGGCCCCAAACCTCCAGAGTGTGACCATGAACTTAGCCATGAATCTCACTCCTGCATGCAGGCCTGCTGCAGCTCTTGGAGACACTCCCTTCAGGCTGAATAGTATTCCATTTGTATACACTAAATTTTTGTTATCCATTCATACATTATTGAATACTTAGGTTGTTTTTATGTCTTGGCGAATATCAATCATGCTACATGGAACATGAGGGTGCAGAAATCTCTTTGAGATGCAGACTTTATATCTTTTGGATATATACCCCAAAATTGGAATTGCTGGATCATAGAGTAGCTCTTTTGAAAATTTTTTTGAGGAACTGTTTTTCACAATGGTTGTAGTCATTTACATTTATACCAACAATGTACAGGCGTTCCTTTTTTCTACATCCTTACCAACAGTTTTTATCTCTTGTATTTTTTATAATAGCCATTCCAACAAGTTGTGGGGTGATTATCCGATTGTGATTTTGATTCACATTTTTTTGATAATTTGTGATTTTGAGCATGTTCTCATATAGCATTTATATGTCCTTTTTTTAAAAGAAAAAGTGTTTTCAGGTCCTTTCCTATGATTTTATATTAGGTTGTTTTCTTGCTATTGAGTTGTTAGAGTTTCTTGTATGTTTTGGATATTAACCCCTTATAAGGCATATGGTTTTAAAATATTTTCTCTCTTATTATATAGCTTGCCATTTTATTTCATTGATAATTTCATTTGCTGTTTAGAAGCCATTTAGTTTGAAAGGGCCCCACTTGTTTATGGCTGATTTTGTTGCTTGTGTTTTTGATGTCATATCTAAAAAAATCATTGCCAAGAGCAACATCAAAGGACTTTTTTCCCCTTTATTATCTTCTAGATGTTTTACAGCTTCAGATCTTATGTTTAAGTCTGTAATCCATTTTGTGTTAGGTTTTGTATATGATATAAGACACTAGCCTAGATCTATATTGAATAGAAGTGGCAAGAGTGGGAACCTTTTTATTGTTCCTAATCTTAGCAGAAAAGATTTTAGCTTTTTACCTTTGAATATGTTATCTATGGCAGTGGTCCCCAACCTTTTAGGCACCAGTTGCGTGGAAGACAGTATTTTCCCATGCACCAAGAGGGATGGTTTGGGATGATTCAAACACATTACCTCTCTCCTTCAGATCATAAAGCATTAGATTCTCATGAGAAGCATACAACCTAGATCCTTCCCATATACAGGAGTAGGGTTTGTACTCCTGTAAGAATCTAATGTCACCACTTATCAGATAGGAAGCAGAACTCAGGCTGTGTTACAAGCAATGGGGAGCAGCTATAAATACAAATGAAGCTTTGCTTGCACAACCACCACTTGTCTCCTGCTGTGCAGCCTGGTTCCTAATGGGCAGTGGACTGGTACCAGTCTGTGGCCCAAAGGCTGGGAACCACAGAACTATGGGTTCTTCATAAATGGCCTTTATTGTGCTGAGATATTACATTCTTTGTATACCAACTTTTTTGAGTTTTTATCATGAAAGGATGGTAAATTTTGTCAAATGCCTTTTCTGTATCTATTAAAATAATCATATGGTTTTTATCCTTCATTCTGTTAATATGGAGAATCACATTTATTGATTTGCATATATGGAATCACCATTTCTATATCCCGAGAATAAATTCAACTAGTTTGGGGCATATAATCCTCTTTTGTGCCATTCAATTTGGTTTTCTAGTATTTTGTTGAAAATTTTTGCCTATGTATTCATCAGAGCTGTTGGCCTACAATTATCTTTTCTGGTAGTATCATAGCTGGCTTTGGTATGAAGTTAATGCTCACATTATAAAATGTGTTTGTATTTGACACATGAAGAAATGCTCATCATCCTTAATGATCAGAGAAATGCAAATCAAAACTACTGTGAGATATCATCTAACCCCAGTAAGATTAGCCCACATAACAAAATCCCAAAACCAGAGAATGATTTTTATTTCCACATTTCCTGTCACAGAAAAAAACAGTGTCCTCCTTCCTTGGAAACTGCCTCTCTAATGAACCACCTCTTCGAAGACCCCACATTTACTAACTGTCACCCCTCATCTTCATCTTTAGCCTTTCCTCAACTAGAATGTCCATCCCTCAACCTACAAAGCACATCTCACATCTTCACACCAATTCTGAAAAGAACCACAATATAATAAATATAATGAATATATAAATATTTTACATAAAATATATTAAAGTTAATATATAAATATTAACTTAATATATAAATTTATATTAAGTTAATATTTATAAAATTTATAAATATTAAGTTAATATTTATAAAATTAATATTAAGTTAATATATATAAATATGAGTAATTATATATACTCAATCATATATTATATTATGAGTAATAATATATGAATATATAATATATGAATATAATTATGAATATATAATTATATTATATTAATATATAAATATAATAAAGCTTTTATTTTATATAAATATAATAAAATTTTTCTTTCACCCTATTGAATTCTAGCTGGGTCACCCTCTGTAAAGATAGTCTAACCTGCCTCATGCCCTTTCAGGCACTTAAAATCACCTTTCACATCTAATATGACCCAATCATCCAACATGAGTTTTTGGTTTTTGTTTGTTTGTTTGTTTTTTTCTGTAAAGACAGAGTCTCACTTGATCACCCTTGGTAGAGGTAGAGTGCCGTGGAGTCACAGCTCACAGCAACCTCCAACTCCTGGGCTTAAGCGATTCTCTTGTCTCAGCCTCCCGAGTAGCTGGGACAACAGGCGCCCGCCACAATGCCCGGCTATTTTTTGATACAGTTTGGCTGGGGCTGGGTTTGAACCTGCCACCCTCAGTATATGGGGCCAGTGTCCTACTCACTGAGCCACATTCTCATTCTCCAGAAATAGGCATTTTAATGTGATTGTCACGTAATATTACATGATATGTGGTAATATATGTCACACATATTTGTCACATAATGTCAAATGTCATTTATGTCATATAACATGAAATATATGTCACATATTTTTGCTCAAAGCTCTGTGGAACATTCAGCAGGTTTTATTATACGTGTTACCAAATGTTCTAATATAGGCTCAAAAGTTTCAGTGATTTGTCTAAGACCTCAGTTTGATGAAATGAGAATTTCAGGATTTTGATCTAGCTTTTCTAGATCAGGGCGTCTCCCCCTCACCACCACTGACATTCAGGGCCAAAAAGTCTTCTGCTGGGGGAGCTGCCCAGGATGTGGTAGGATGTTTATCAGCAACCTTGGCCTGGACTCACTGCAAATCTTCAGGGAAAAAGAGAAAGCCTCTCTGTGACAGCAACTGAACATGTCTCCAGATACTGCCAAATGTCTTCTGGAAAGAAAAATTACTCCCTTGAGAAAAACCGGCCTAAAGCGACACCGAAAGCTTCTCTCACTACACAGCGTGCTGGACACAGTGACGCCCCCACCCCCATATTTTCTGAAAATTCCTTTCTTTACTTCCGTCCCCCACAAAACTGCACGACTTGGATCCCAGTCCTGTGTTTCTTTTTCTTCTCGGGCTCTCGTCAATCAAGAGTTAGAAAACTGTCTCAGAACAGCCTGAGAGCTTGCATTCTAAATCTTGGGCCCCAATTTTTGACCCTGAACAATTTATTTAATTTCTTCAATATGAAGTGGCTTCATGTGTCAAACTGTAATAACAACAACTGCCTCTTAGGAGGGAAATAAGCACTTAATGAAGAAAAAAAGAAAAAGCAGCTAAACGCTGAACTGTTGACTCGTGTTAAAACAGATCAAGTAAATATCAAAGTTCTCTCTGCCCACACGTTCCATCAGACTTTTCTTAAGTTTTATTCTTCACACTCCTCTCCTTTTTTACAAATTCTTAGGGAGCACACTTACTCCCTCCAAAGAAACCTCTATGTATGTTTAAGTTTATTGCGTCCTTGTCTAATTTCCATATTTTGTTTTACAGTGTACATAATATATTACTAGTGAGTTAGCAAGGATGTAACTGAATTCTCTTGGTAGGTAAATGAGAGTACGCACTAGGAAGTCCATGCTCAAAATACACATAAGATTTTCTGATGTGTTGCAGGATTAGACAGTTTGGAGGCCACCTGGCTCTATAATCTCAACTCCAGATGTAACGGATGTCTCAGTAAGACTGGCCGTCTTCTAATCCTTCTAAGGTAGTCTGAAGGATTACCTTAACCTTACCAACGTCCTACTCAAAAACCGTCGGAGAATTCCATTCATCACCAGGAAAAAGCAGTAAGACTCCTGAGCCTGGAATTCGAGGCCTTCTACTTTCCTGCCGAATTTCACTCTCTAGACCCACATTTCACAGCTCCTACCTGCTATATTCTTGTATCTTCCACTTACCTGGCAGTGGGGACAAAGACCTTGGTGGGCACCGAGATTGTGATTAATTCACTAGTTTTACCTTCAGAATATACCTCATTTACTCTCAAATATGTGTAGAACTAAACTACGATTTCTCAAGCACATATTGCTCACACACTGAATGTTTATAGCAGAAACTACATGTTGGATTTTAATATAAATATTCGTATGCATCATATCTGTCACAGTAGGTGAGGAGCTCCTTGCAAATGAGGAAAATTCAACAGAAAACATTTAATAAATGCAATTAAGTAAATGTTAAATGAGTCTGCATTTTTCATACCTTATATTTATAACGATACCTGAAACATCAAACACTATCTGAAAAAAGGCAGCAAATTATAAAATTTTTAACACAAAGATTAATAAACCTATTTCACTGAGGGAATAACGCTAAAGAATAAAATGCCGTTTGAAGCCAAAAAGTTTAGAAATGTTGAGTAAGATGTTTGCAGATGCCAACTGACCCAGTGAAAGTTTAATGACAGGGACATAAAACATAAAAAGTCGTGTAAGTTAATATGAAGTCATGGGTCCAGACTTTGGACGAAGACTCCAGAAGCAAAATTTTTCTTTACATAAAGACACTTACCTAGTTACAATTTGAACATTATGTAATGTTATACATTATGAATGGAGTACAAATAAAATAATTTTATGGCCTGGATACTGGAACGGTTCCTTTTAGTGGGTATTTGCACACACGGAATCAACAATATTTGAGTGATAAATTATTATTCATGCAGAATGTAAAATCATTAAACAAATGTAATATAATACAATGGTAGAAATAAAGACCTAAAAAATATAATTTGTGTCTCTTGCTTAGAAAATTGCCTGAGAATCAAATGTCATCGTCTTACCTTAATAACATTCCCTTTGCTTGGAGACATCACATGTGATTGATTACCCAATTTACCCACTTTTCCAGATTTCCAGTGATATCCACTTAACCTTCAATGCATAGAAACAAAACAAAACACAATCACTAAGCACATTTCTCCTTTTAATGAAAACAAATATAGTTTCCCTGCTTGGAAATTCAGCTGTTAACATGTAACAAACAAGCACAAAATGAAAATGAAACATCAATAATGCCTGGTGTCTTCAGTAATTTTAAAATACAGCTCCGCCATATTTGTTACTTTTGTGGAGAAATGAGTAAAAGGGAACTGCCCCAACACAAGTGGAGAATTCCATTTTTTATATTAAAAATGACGAAAGATGGCTTTACTGATTTACAGGGCACCTTCCAGGTTGCCGTGCAGTTTTGAAAGCGTTGTCTGCAGATCCAGAGAGTGAAAGCCAGCAAACCAACACCCCAGAATATTCAGCATGGCTAGTAAGTGACAAATTCCTTAGTAAGACTCCACATGAGCTTCCACACTGAACCGTGATAGAGATTGCAGAGAAGGCGCGCTTTAGTTGTATAGTTTGCAAAGCTCTTTTACTTCAGCCTCCTCTGATTTTTCTGAAATGAACAGGGCAGGGAACCAATTCCTATTTTAAAAATAATGAGACTACAACTTGCCCAGTGCCACACAGGCAATAAATAATTAGGATGAGAACATGGAGCTTCTGGTCAGCAAGTGGCGGGCTCATCCTCGCTGTGACTCTGAGTCTCCACATGCTCTTAGAAAAGAATTTAATTATTCTGAAAACCAAAACACATCTAGAACAGCTTCCACCACTAAAGAGAAAGAGCTTGTGGAGCTGCCGGCCAGTAATCGCCACGACCCGTTGAGAAGCACAAATGAAGTCCCCATCAGGGAAGTAGAAGGTCTGGCCGCGGCACCAGGAGGGAGAAGCTGCAGGACGCACGTCAACTGTCACCGGGGGTGACGAACGGCACGAGACCCTCAACGCTCGCCTGTTAGAGAGGGTCAGTGCACGTACCGTGTGCGCTTTCCAAAGAATTGGACTTTAAAGATAAATACTGCTGAGACTATTAAGCATATTTGAATTTTCCTTAATGGTTCAACAGGTACCTCCTAAAGATTTAATGGTTGTCACTTTGAGGACCTTTGTCTTGCAAAATTAAATTTCCTATACGAAGAGTTTGGTCGTGTTTAATACTGGCAAAGGCACATGCGACGTGCAGGTTATAAACTTTAGAAACTTGTTTGGAAAGCAATTTCTCAGTGTCTACCGCAATGTCAATGCACGTACACTTTGCCCTACAATTACAGAAGTAGGAATTCGTCCCACACATGTCAGCAAGGTGACACGTACAAGCCTGTCCAGGGCAGTGTTTATAATCACAAGATACTGAAAACTTAATAAAGATCCGGAAACTAAGTGCTATTGTTTCTGCATGAAGAAATACTATGTCGTCACAAAGAGAATGAGCCAGGTCAACGTGTGCTGATGTGACGAGATGCCAACATATATTAAGTGTAATGGTAGGAGATGAAGTAATTCCCCTATTTTTATAGAGGGTCTCATTTGTGTAAACATCAGGGAAAAGACACATCAGGTACAGACATTGAGGACACACGTATGCACGTGCATGTGTGTACACTGACATACAAAGATCAATCTCTGGGAAGAAAATTTTAATCACTAAAAGTGGTGCTGGAAAATGGGCCAAGAGTGAGCCTCGATCTAAGAAGAGATCACTTTCACCATGTAACTCTCAGTTCTATGCCACTGTTACTATCCTTACTTATTGTGTCATAGTAAAACAACAGTCTCGGTAAAATTAGTACAAATACTACGTATACAGGAATAATAGTAGAGATGTTATTACAGAGATCTCCATAAAATTTCAGCTAACTTGCATTTGCTAAAAAATTTCAAACACTTTCAATTTTGATACATATGCAAACAAAATGCTGACCCCACAAGCCTTTTAATAAATAAAAATGGAGTCTATCTTATGGGGTGCATTCTTCCTCTGCCACCCTTGGACAACTCCCGGCTCCTCTTATGGAGTGCATTCTTCCTCTCCCGCCCTTGGACAACTCCGGGCTCCCTGAACATAACACCAGAGGCTCCGGGCTCTCAGGCCTTTGGCTGAGAGTCACACTTTGACTTCCATGGATTTGAGGCCTTTGGACTGAGTCATGCGGCCAGCACCCCAGGGCCCCAGCTTGCAGGGGCCATAGTGGTGCTTCTCAGCCTCCAGAGTCACACCTGCCAAGCCCCGTCACTCAGCAAAGGTGGCGGCAGTGACAAACAGGTACAGGACTCGGGGCCTCTCCGTCAGGTTACACAAGCTGCAAATGGCATTTTGTTTTTTAGTGTCATTCCCTCAGGGAAATAGGTCCTTAATCTTTGTGTTAAAACTGTTTAATTCACTCTCTTCATGCCAATTATCTTCTCTAAAACACTTCCTTCCTATAAATTGAAAGGGGAAGAGGACAAAAGAAACAATTAAAAGTTGAGCACCTACTGTATACCAGGCAACTTGAGGGCTGCCTTGTCTTTACCATTTCATCCCCAGACCAGTCTGTGAGGCAGGTGTTAGCAAAGACCAGAGGACCCGGGCGAGGGAAGGCAGCCTCGCGGAGCGCGCTCGTTCCCGGCGGGAATTGCACTCACAGAAACAGACTGCAGACAGCTAGACAGCTACCGGGATAAAAACCACACGTTCAATGGCTTTTCTGGGTAGGAATCGGCAAGGTACAATGTCACATGGGCCGTTGCCTCTGGTAGTTTTTGGAAAGATAAAGAGTGTTGGAATAAAATAGAAACACGTTGCTGTTCCCAACTGTCCCTAACAAGTCCCAGATTCACAATCAGTAGCAACTTGGGAATCCAGGTGTTCCACGATGCAGAGCCAGTCGGGTTGACTTTGTCCTCACCCGTAATGAAGTGGGCAAAGTTCACAAATCTCCCTGAGGAAGGTGGCTTTGAACCCAATTACTGACATCAAGACAAGTGTCATATTCAATAGGCAACTTGCTGATAAGATTTTGAGTCACCGTTCCACAACCAAAAGCACCTGACCTGCCCTAGGGAATACCCGGGTTTAAGAAATATATACCAATCTACAAACTTACCTATGTGTGACACACACACATATGTATACACACATACTTATATATAATATGTATGTCTGCATATTAAATATATACACGTATTTATTTGAAAACAAATAAAGAGGCCCTAACCATGT
This sequence comes from Arctocebus calabarensis, assembly GCA_963573935.1. NCBI lineage: Eukaryota > Metazoa > Chordata > Mammalia > Primates > Lorisidae > Arctocebus > Arctocebus calabarensis. Next base: position 9,263 of record CAUYON010203050.1, read on the forward strand.
ACTGGTGTTCATTTGCTATGAACCATAGTCATCTTCTGAGAGCAAAGGGCAAAGTTTGCATTGCTGTCCTAAATATTCCAGTCCACAAATTGAAAAGCATGAAGTAAAAAAACAAGTAAGAAAGGATAAGACCAAATAAAGTTCAGAAAAAACAAAAGTAACAGTAATGTAAAAACTCAACATGCCCATAAAACACAAAGGGGATTTAATATTGCTTGTTGCTCAGGAAAGCCAGAACTTACCCATCCGTTAGACATTTTTATGGGAGTTACAACAGCATATGAAACACATCTGTGCGAAACCCAGTTTATTCCTCTGAAACTCTCCAGAACCGTCACCCACCCTTTCTCCTCCTTCTCTTTGCTCCTTGTGGAGTGGAATTCCTGCAACTTCTGTGCCATCTCCTGGGTCTCCAGCTCCAGCCGCACTTTCTCCATCCTCAATTCTCGAGCATTTCTGAAGACATAAGATTTAAGTGTGAAATACTCAGTTGGATAAGACAAAACAGCAAACAAAAGAACCCAAGGCAAAATAACTTTATATAATCTATTGCTGCTAAAGGAAAAGTATGAATAATAAATAAATCATGAACTATTTCAGCTACTTTCTTTGTACTTCCCTGAAATGTAGTTAAAGCTAGCATTTGCCTCTGATTAATATTACGTTTAAACAAGCTATCTCTTCAAACACCAGATTTTTACTTTATCTAATTCATGGCTAGAGGTTCAAAATCATATTTAACTTCAGATAGGAGCCATGTTTTATACATGTACAAATATCTATGATACACAAATAGAAAAGAGAAGAAAAGTTATTTTCTAATTTTCATGACCTCTTGCCTCTAACATTTAAGTCATTTCAAGTACATAATTTAAGGTGATTTTTTTTATATATACAAGCAACATATACAGTTTTGCTGAACTAATCATCCCAGAAACCTTAAATAAATCTCTACCTTTTCATCATATATGTGTTATGTGTGTGTGGGCAGAATATGTTTAAAGCCTATTAGGCAGAAAGCCCCTAATGTTTTGATAGAGAAGGTTCCTGTGCAAGAGATGTTGACAATACTATCTTAAGCTCATGAAGTTTTTGACACAAGCTATTTTCTTCTTTTTACAATTCTAGCCTCTTATCAGCATTCGCCACTGACTGTCTTTCATAGAACCAACCCCAGCGAATTCTTTGATTATTAATCGTGAATTTAATGCTCTTCCTCCATTATTATATCAGTGTTTTTCGAAAACCAAGTAGCGTAGGTTTTATGCACACTACAGAATAGAACCACAGGAAAGAATAATGGGACCAGACAGGGAACCAATTTACAGGCATGGTGAGCAGTCAGCAAAGAGCAGGTGCGCCAAGGACATGTACCCAAGTGGACACAATTCAGGGTGATTTGTGGACGGTGATATGAGACAAAGGCTGTAGGAAGGGTTCAGAGAAGCCGCCCAAGATCTAGAAGGAGAGGCTTTGTTTTAATTACATGTGTGCCACAAGGAATAACTCAGCCCCCCCTGCAAATATCTCTGTGATGGGTGGCAGGATACGAAAAGTAATGGACCTTCCAGTTCGGTGAGGAACACAGACAAGCATGGGGCTGGCGGCAGCTCAGCGTGATGGGGCTCTCGGGGGAGTGTGGGGCTCCCAGCCACGAAAAACAGGCCCGCAGACTGCAGGGGCAGCTCCTGGAGAAAGTGAAGCCTGAGCTGACGCTGACACACGGCCAGCCAAAGTGAGGCCATCAGAGCAGTGTTCTGGGAAGAAAGGAATGTGGGTACAGGCTGGAAAGAACGGTGTGTGAGGCAGGGAACTAGAAGTTGCCTGTGACCAGATGTTAAGTGCAGGATGGAAAAAGTGGTCACAAAGAGCGTCATGACCCATGTCGAGGAATTGGTGTTTGTATTCTATGAATAAAGAGGATCATGAAAGGGTTTTAAGAGAATTGATCAGACTTGCATTTTGAACAATCACTCAAGCTGTATCATTGGAAATCACTTAGAGAGTACAAGGCTGAGAGCGAGAAGCCAGGGAGGCTAGTCCGGTAGTCTAGAAAGAGATTGTGCTGGTCTGTGGAGCAGAGGCAGCCGAGAGAAAAATGGGAGCTTTTCAGAAAAATTCGAAAACACAATTAACAACTTGGAGCCAGACCAAACCAGGCGACTGACCCCAGAGGAGACGGGACAGTGGTGCTGTTTTCTGAGCAAGATCACGACGAGGTGAGCTGGGCACCCAACTCAGGACCAGTCCCCAGCCATCCTCGCTGTCTGAAGTCTCAGCAGCCCGCCACACTTCGCGCGGTGCTCGGAGGAAGAGTCCAGACTCACAGTTGTGCAAGATCACATTTGCCACCTTGCACTCGCAGTGGCAACACGTTACAAACAGCTCAGAAGGTTTCCCGGCCTCGGTCCATCTGTGTCTCCAGCTGCGTCCCTGTGGACGTATGGTGGTGTCTTGCCGAGCGGCATTGTTGTTGTTGCATGTTTTTGTGTGCCACTGAGGGAATGTCGGAGCTTGAATTAGAGCAACGAACAAACATTTGTAAATTCTTGTTAAACTTGGAAGAATGGGAGTGAAACCAAGAAGATGTTATTCCAAGTTTATGGTGATAATGCCTTGCAGAAAACAGCAGATGGATTAAGCACTCTTCTGAGGCAGTGTCACTGATGAACAGAGGCCAGGGTGGCCTGGCCGGGAACAAGCAGAACTGATGAAAACGTTGCAAAAATTCATTGAATTTTGTGTCAAAATCACACTGTGAGAAGCGAAGCCCAGTAAGTATCTACAGAGAAACAGGAAAATCTGAACCGAAAACTTTGGCATGAGAAAGGTGTGTGAAAAACTGGTCCTGAAAGAGCTCACTGGTGAGAAAAAGCACCAGCACTGTCTTTAAGGGAGTTTCTTAGTTAACAAATAATGTGTTAAAACATCCACCCTACTCACCACATCTGGCCCTGAATGACTTTGTTTTTTACCTGAAAATAAATATTGAAAGGAAGATATTCTGATGATATTCAGGACACCAAGGGTACAATGGTAGCTCTGATGGCCACCCCAGAAAAGGAGCTCCACGATGGCTTTGAAGGGTGGACTTGGTGTTGGTGTTAGGGCTCAGCACCCCGGGAGTGCATCCAAGGCGACCCTAGCCATGCTCAGCACTGGGGTGTGTAGCGCTGTTTCTAGGCTGACTTCACCAAGTTTATTGTCAGACCTCGTATTAATAATTGTGTTACTGACTTGCTTAGAAGACATTGAGTGTTTCTGAAATGTCACTGGGGTAGAGGCCAGGAGCAGGACTGGAGAAAGGACTGTCCTGCCGACGGAGAGGTCAAGTTTAACGTCTGGATTCTGAGGACAGAGGATTCCTTCTGCAGATGACATAGGACACAGAGGGCGGGCAAGGCCACTGGGAAAGCTCAGCTTGGCTTTATTTATTTATTTCACAATTTATAAACTAACTAATGTATTTATTTAAAAGATTTAATTAAGATGTCCAAAATGGCCATTTCAGCAAAGATGTATATTTTAACTATAGAGAAAATAAATGTTTTAAATTTTATGCTTCAAGCTATTTGAATATGTTAGAAGCAAGACAGTATAAAAATGAGAAAATAATTTCTATTCAACACAATAAATCCAAAAGCCAGAAATATGAGCAAGATGGGTTGGAGCTGGAAATAAGGTACAGAGTGGAAAGCCCCAAACTGTCAAATAATGTGAAGGGGATTCAGGCAATGTCAGAGGAAACAGCTCAGGACAAGGAAAGGTGAGAAAAGGAATGTCACAGCAGTTACCAGGGGGCCGGGGCGGGTGTCCCAGTGGGTCTGTGGATCACAGGGGGGTCAGGAAGACTCACAGGCCCAGGAAGTCTATTTCACGCTCGTTTCTAAGATCAACTCCAAATTCCTTGCCATGGCTTACAAGTTAATCATCATCTAAACTCTGCCCTTTTCTCTCACCTTGTTCTTAGTGCCTGAGAAGTTCCCCTGTGGTCTCTGCACCTTTGCACAAGTTTCGCCCAGAAAGTGCCCAACTAACTCCATCTCTCAGACAGAGCTGAGGTCCGTTCCTCCCCACTTCCGCCCTGTTAGATCAGGCTGTGTTCTCCCAGAGCTCTGTGTGGACTGCACGTCAGAGTAACTTCACCTGCTCACATCCTCTGCAAGCTGCCCGAGTGCAAAGGCCTTGACTCCTGCCTGTACAGCTACTGTCCCAGCTGGCACGTCATGTACAATCCGTACACTTAGTAAATGACTGTTGGATGAAAGTTTGTAGGTGCAGACACATAGGCTGAAATATGTCACCGAAATCCAACAACACATAGCCCTTTCTCTTTCTTCTACTAAAAAAAAATCAAAAAACAAACAAAAAAAAAACCTGATAGTACCAGCCAGGCTCACTGTATAATTTCAGCACTCTAGGAAGTTAAGGTGGGTGGATCACTTTGAGCTCAGGAGGTCCAGGCCATCCTGAGCAAAAGCACTACCCCAATTCTACTAAAAATAAAAAAATAGCCCGTGTGATGTCTGGCACCGGTAGTCCCAGCTACTCAAGAGGCTAAGGCAAGAAAATCACTTGAACTCAAGAGTTTGAGGTTGCTGGGAGCTATGACACCACAGCATTCTAGCCAGGGTGATAGTGTGAGACTATGTTTCAAAACAAAAAACAAACAAAAAATTGGTGGTACTAGCAATTACCCTCCTGCCAAAAAAAAATCTAATATTAGCATATATTTGTATAATTTTCCAGTTTACACATACAACTAGTTTCTCAAAAGTGAAAAGAGCATTAAAAAATCTTGGAAGACACTAAGTGATCCAGGACCATCAGGGAACTAAAGAATATAATTAGAAGATGTCACTCTGTCACCATCCCAGACTGACCAGCTCTCAGCGACATTTAAGAGGAAGGTCCTGCGTATCTCGTGACTCCGCATGGTCTCAAAGGGAAATAAGAGGTTGGTCCTTCCCATGTCCCTGCAGTGTCATGAAGTTCCCAGGACACCCAGAATTGTCTGGCCCTGGCGAAATGCACCTCCTAGTCAGTCTATGACAGATGGTAAATTCACCACGTCCTTTAATGATGCAGAGGGCTGGAGGATGTGCTGCTTTCTCATCCTAGTATTCTCCCTTAATCTCAGTTTCTCCCTAAACTTCAGTGTTCTTCTTTTTAAAACTTGAATAAGGGTCATACAAATATTTTAAACTTTCTATTAGAATGCTTTTATAGGTAATGAGTCCAGCCTTTATTTATAATTTGTCATATTGATTCTTGTGGAATAAATATTTTAATCCTCATTTTCAAACAATTACAAACTTACAGTATTTCAAACTTACTTTGCTATAGATTAAAAATATAGCAATATGAAAAAATGGAAATAACAATTCACAATATTTGAATTCAATTTTAAACAGTCCCATGGAAAAAGAACAGTTTAAATTATATTATGCAGAAAATTGGCAACTATTTCTATTTAAGAAGTATATTAATAAATACAAATGTACTTACTTATATTTTAACTTTATGGAATTTCCAGGTTTTCCCCATGGAAGAACTACAAAATCTTTGGTGTTCATGATTACTTCCTTACTATTTTCTAAAACTTATTCTTATTTGTATAAATTTCTGAAAAAGTAACAAAGACAAAAGAATTATATCAGAATTAAGCAGGACAAATTACAATTTCAAAACTCTACATAAATCAGGAAAATTTTTGAAACAAAAATCTGAATGAGGGAAAAAGGCCGAATAGAATATCAGACGGCAAAAAGTTATTATAAGTGGATCCTTAAAAAAGTTTAGAGATACAAAATCAAGAAAGATAAAATTGGTGTGGGTGGAAACAAACGAAGCCCACTTGCAGCCCGGATGAGCTGAGCTGAGTTGAAACTTGCAGGGTTGAATCAGAAAGAAACTGTGGACTGTATTTCTGGAAAGTGAAATAAAGGACCATAACACCATCTGTCTCAAAACTTTCGTAGTCACCCATGTACACAGTTGGCCCTTCATGTCCACAGGTTTTGCAGTCATATGTTCAACCAACAGAATATCAAAAATACTCAGGAAAAAACAATGACAACAAAACAACAGAAAATAATACAAATATAGAGTATAACAACTCTTTGCATAGCACTTGCATTATCTTAGGTTTTATAACTAAAGCAGCACTCCCCAACCATTTTGGCAACAGGCACTGGTTTCATGGAAGAAGATTTTTTCTGCGGACCCGGGAGGTGGAGAGGGCTCCTGACAGCAGGTGAGCTCGGGCAGTGACGCAGTGACAGGAGCGCTGTAAATACAGCCAGAGCTTCACCTGCCTGCCACCCACCTGCTGCTGCGGGGCCCAGTTCCCAACAGGTTTGCAGCTTGGGGTTTGGGGGCTGCAGATTTAAATTCTATGGGACGTTGTGCATGGGTTAAGTGCAAATACTGTGTCATTTTATAGAAGGGACATGAGCATCCTCATATTTTGGAATGAACAGGTCAGGGGCAAGTATTGGAACAAATCCCCTACCAATACCTAGGGATAACTGTATGTTAAACACTTTTCCAATTACATTAATACCTGTGTACTAATAAAGTTACAAAGGGAACATCTGATGGGACTGAAATTTCACCAATATTTATATACAATTGACCTTTGAACAATCCAGGAGTTAGGAGAACCAATCCCCCGTGTGGTCAAAAATCCACATACAACTTTTAACTCCCCACCCCAAACTTAACCACTCTTAGCCTGCTGGTGACCGGAAGCCTTACTGATAACATAAACAGTCAACTAAGACACACTACGTACATATGTACCACATACTGCATTCTCACAGTCAAGTAGGGAAGAGAAAAAACGGTGAAGGAAAAATTCTCAATCACAAGGAAAAGAAAATGTATCTATTATTCACTGAGTAGGCCATCATAATGGATTTTTAATTTTATTTTATTTTTTAATTGCAAGATATTAAGGGCGTACAGCCATTTTTTGATGCAGGGCTTCAATCAAGGCTATAAATGCGCCCATGTTCTGAATAGGAACAGCACGCACTGCACGCTCTGTAATAAACTAGAACTAACGCTGGGGCACCCGAGGAATGCAAAAGTGCCCGGAACGAAGGTCCCCATCCTCACTGTCTGCCCGGAGTAGCCTGGGAGAAGGAGAAAGGGGGTTGGTCTTGCTGTCTGGGTTTAGGGGTGGCAGGACGGAGGAGGTGGAGAAGGTGAGAGGGAGGGAGGGCAAGGCAATCACATTCCACACAATTTGTAATTGAAAAAAACCCACATGTAAGTGGATCCATCCAGTTCAAACCCTGGTAGTTCAAGGGCCAACTGTATAGCAACAACCGAGAGTCAACTAAAAGTGAGGAATGCATTTAGCAGGACAGCATGCAGCACATATTCTGGTCTCTGTGTGGTCAAGGTCATGGAGGGATATATTCCCACACACCAATCAGGTATGTGTTGCCACCTAAAAATAATATCTACAGCTACACAGAGAAAAATAAAATGAACCTTTGGCATAAAAATTACAAACACTTTTTTTGTTTACATATATGATAATGTAAAATGACAATGAAGGTATGTGATAATTATCCAGAGGTATGCTAGTATCTTCATTTATCAAAGAAAATTTTAATGATGCTCTCTGGCTAAGATCAGAAGTTGCCATGTTTTAGGAAGAATTTTTCAACAGAAAATGAAAGAAAAAGGATTATCTGCTTAACTCTGAGTCAACTAGAAAATTAAATTATTCAGAACACCCTATTTTCCAAGTATCCCAATTATTCATGGTTCTATAATAATTTACTCTGTAATGCTGAATTACTGAGTCACATACCCAACTATTACATTTTTGTGTGAATAAAATTTCCAAATTGCATAAGCCCTGAAAGAAATATGAGCCAGTATGATAGTGGCCATAGCCTTAAATGCCCAAACCATCCGATGCTGTTGGTTTATGTATGAGCTCCTGTGTATCATAACCCCAAAACATATTTATTAAGGGCAGCTATATGCAGTGTGCTGTGCTGAGGGACACAGAAAGTCAAGACTCACGGAGATTTGTTTTCTGGACTCAAACGGTTTAGAATCAAATAGGGCATATAAGATTTCTACATAAAAGCTATAAAACAAGGTAGAATGTATGAGGGCCATAAAATTTATAGATGTAATTAATACAGGAAGTGAAAGAAAAGAGAGAATTCAAGCCGGCTAGCATTTAAGTGAAGAGCTGAGGGAGAAAGGGGGTAAATGGATGAGCATTTGATACTGTGGAAATGAACAGCTCTTGAGTGGGGACTTGTGGCTCGTTCCACCTGGTCAACATGGAGGCTAATGCAGGGGAAGGTAAGCATAGGGTGAGATACACTGAGATATGGAGGCTGGGGTGCAACAATGGGTGAATCTATTCTGTAATGAATAAGAGTCCAATGAAGGTTTTACAAAAAGAAAAAGAACAGATTAGTCTAGAAGCTACGCTCTAAGACGTGAGTACGGCTAGCACCAAAACCCGTGAAAACACACCCACGGCTGCTGTGACGTCCAAGTCTGTGTAACCAGCCGAGTATCTCTTCAGCACTGTCCCTTTGGGGGACTATCTTACAATTCTGATGATGCAGCCACCCTGATCAAAATACTTTTGGAATTCCTCTTTTAAAATTGTCTAGGGTCCATTATACACCCAACAAACACAAATCCATTTTGTTGTACTTCATTTAAAACTAACAATAAGATAATAGAAGCAACTTTGTTCACTCAGATCTAGTTCCAAATTGCGTGGACTAAGTGAATCCAAAAATCAAATATGACCTGAAAAAATAGATTGTTACCACCTGGAGGAAAATTCTGGAGGCATTCATTCTCTGAAAATAATTGCAAAATAAAATTACACAAATAATGTTTACACCCTCAGCAATGTAGGGGTTTAGCTGGGCGTTGTGGCAGGTGCCTGTAGTCCCAGCTACTTGGGAGGCGGAGACAGGAGACTCGCTTGAGCCCAGGAATTGGAGGTTGCTGTGAGCTGTGATGCCACAGCACTCTATCCAGGGTGACAGCTTGAGGCTCTGTCTCAAAAAACAAACAAAAATAAGCTCCAGGAATAATCCTGCTCAGTAACATAGAGTCTGTATCACTGTCTGAATTCCAACTGCTGGACTCTCGTCTGCCCACTGTAGGTAACTTTTTCACCAAGTTCCATCATGTTATTCTTATAATTAAAAAGATAAAACAGAAGAATGTCCAATGTTCATTTGTTGGATTAATGAAAAATAATATAAATTTCTCTAATTTTATTTCTCATTGATGTATATAAATTTATATGTATGTACATATGCATAAATCAGAAATGATAGACAAATGATTTTATCTATACAAAGAATGAAAGAAAAGTCTGTAAATCTCATTAGAATGAGATGATTTCACATTTGCAGCTCTGATGATAATGTTATTTAACCAATAAACGATCTTATTCAAGGGGCATTTCACTTCGCTGAATGCAATTAGTAAAGCTCAATTAAACTTTTATCCAGTCGCACACGTAAGCCAATTTACTTGTGTGAAGAGAAATGGAAGACTGTAATTGTGAGTCTGGGCTGGTTCCTTAGGCAAAGCCAACAGACGGTTAGTCACCTTTCTTGGGACACCAAGCAGACAGCAATGTCAGTAGCAAGAATAGCAGCGCACACAACTTAGTCACCTAATAAAGGAGGAATACAGACCTCAGAGGTCCTTGTGTCCTTTTGTCACTCAGTTTTTATTTATTTATTTATTTATTTATTTTTTGTAGAGACTGAGTCTCACTTTATCACCCTCAGTAAAGTGCTGTGGCATCACAGCTCACAGCAACCTCCAACTCTGGGGCTTAGGCGATTCTCTTGCCTCGGCCTCCCGAGTAGGTGCCCACCACAACGTCCACCTATTTTTTTTTTTGTTGCAGTTTGGCTGGGGCCAGGTTTGAACCCACCAGCCTTGGTATATGGGACCAGCACCTTACCTACTGAGCCACAGGTGCTGCCTCAGTTTTTCTTTTTAATTAAGTAATTACCAAAAATTTAGTAATAATTTGGACAATTTTCTAGTTACCTGATGATATCACATCATCTTTCTCTCCCCAGTCTCATTTCTCCCACACATGACCCTAAATCGTCCACAGTGGTCTAATGACCCTCCTACATGTGTTCCTGTTTTGAGAAAGCTACCCAAACATCAAAGCCTCTTGCCTCCAAATGGAAAAAAGAAACTTACATTAATCTGCAAAGCGAGAAACTTGGTGTATTCAGCAAGAGGTGGCCCAGGTTCATGGGAGGTTTGGGAAACCACTGCATTTAGGAAGGGCCACATTTTGTAATTGAAAACATATCTAAAATTAGTTAAAAACTTAGAATATTTTAGGCCCAAAACTTAAGAACCATAAATAAGGGCAGGTGTTGTGGCCACATCTGTAATCCCAGTACTCCAGGAGGGCAAGGCAGGTGGATTGCTTGAGCTCAAGAGTTTGAGACCAGCCTGAGCAAGAGTGAGACCCCTTCTCTATGAAAAATAGAAAAACTATCTGGGCATTGTGGCAGGCACCTGTAGTCCCAGCCACACAGGAGGCTGAGGCAAGAGGGCTGCTTAAAAACAGGAGTCTGAGGTTGCTATGCGCTATGACATCATGGTACTCTACCACCCAGGGCAACAGAGTGAGACTGTCAAAAACAAAAACAAAACCAAAAAAAACAAAAAAACATAAGACTTGATTTCTAGTAAACACATGTATATGTAAAAATAAATAAATAAATAAATATAAAAATAAAGGGTCTACTCAGCAAGCTCTACCTAGTCAGTTAACATGTTTGGGCCATTTAGTGCTATAGTACTTAGCAATCAAACACCAAGCAAGAAATGGTAAATGAAAATGAATTAAATAAATAAATGCTTTAAACAACTAAAAGAATTTAACATTTCCTCTGACATTACCCTTTTCCTTACATATATATATAAAATATATGTAAGCATTAAAAATCTTAAAAATATCTAAGGAAATAACTGGAAACACAGCACCCCTAATGGCGTGTCTTGGGCTTGAGCGGTCTACTAAGTAAATATGTGCCATTCTATCCTGGCCAGGCCCTCAAAGTAAATCAGGTACTGACTTCACACTGCACCAGTGTTTCAGCCCACCAAGAAATCCAAAAACAAGATACTGCTTCAGAGCACTAAATGGCACCAAGCTGTCTGATTTTACTCTCTGTATGCAAGTTCCCTTGAGAATAACTGAGAAAGTGTGACATCGGCGCTCAGGGGGCAAGATAACCTTTTAAAAATACTTCAAATTTAAAATAATGAGCAACCTTAAAATATACTAAATTTAAGGTCAGAGGACCTTACGTGTCCTTAGTGTCCTAAAATTACTGGATTTGAGGTCAGAAGAACTTTGTGAGAAATTCAGTGTGTCCACATAGAACCATTCCCCTAATTTGCAGGATATCAAACAAAAGGTTTCCTAAAAGATTTCTAGAGAACTCAGACTTTAGGGGAGTGGGCAGCCTTAGAAACTCTCCGGAGACAGGAAGGAGGGAGCGTCCATCTGCGCTTTACCCTTAGTGTCTTTGCTCTCGTCTCTTTAATATAATCAGCTTTAGGCTCCACCTCTCTGCTCACCACGTTTTATTCTATTCAGTGCTCAGTTCAAAGGCCGCCTCCATCATGGAGATTCTCGCTATCAAAAATGAACTTCTCCTCCTACAAGAAAATCGTGGTTTTGTGTGTCTTTTTTTTTTTTTTTTTTTTTTGAGACAGTCTCACTTGGTCACCTGAAGTAGACTCTAAGTTGTCATCATAGCTCACTGCAACTTCAAACTCTTGGGCTCAAGCAGCCCTCCTGCGCCAGCCTTCTAGACAGTACCTGGGACTACATGTGCAACAACTTAGAATTGGAGACCATTATCCTAAGTGGAGCTTCTCAGGAATGGAAAATCCAGTAACATAATATACTCTGTAATAACTGGGAGCTAATTCCTGGGCACACACAGCACGAAGAGATGTAAAGGTCATAGGAAATCAAGAAGGAGAAGGGGAGAAGAAGTCAGGGGTTAGAACCTGCCAGTTGGGGACCATGAACGGATGGTGGGCACACGAAAAGCCTAGACATAGTATTATAAAAGGTATCTATTGGCTGGGCACCTGTGGCTCAAGAGGCTAAGGTGCCAGCCACATATGCCTCAGCTGGCAGGTTCTAATCCAGCCTGGGCTGCCAAACAACAATGACGGCTGCAACCAAAAAATAGCCAGGGGTTGTGGCGGGCGCCTGTGGTCCCAGCTACTTTGGAGGCGGAGGCAGGAGACTCGCTTGAGCCCTGGAACTGGAGGTTGCTGTGAGCTGTGATGTCAGGGCTTTCTACCCAGGGTGACAGTTTGAGACTTTATCTCTAAAACAAAAAAGGTATCCATGTAACAAAAACATGGGTACTCTCTTAACAAAAGAACACCATATTGAACTTGTGCTATTATGTACTGCCTTGTGCTGTTTTTTCTCTTTGCTTAAATAATTTAGGTGTTGCTGTTTGGCTAAGTAGCCCAGATGTTTGAGGCCAGCCCTGCCTTCGATATTTGAATGCTCAGTAATTAGTACAGTGTCTGCACACAGGAGAGAGCTGATAATTACATGCTAAGTTTTCAGTATGTAACTTTTTCTATTGCTTTCAGTTTATTGCACAATCTACCCTATGGGTATATATAAACATATCCATCTTCTTTCTGGATGGAAAGGACACTTCATGTCTTTTTCCCACGTTTCCTACCAGACTGTGATGAGCAATGGACAGATACACACTGAACACATCCTCTGTGCCAGCTATTCGGTTACCAACCGAGGAACAAGGCCAGCCGGTGAGTGTGCGTGTTCAGTACCAGTCTTCACCGAATTTACACTCCAGTGAAGGAAGTAAAAGAAAAAAAGAAAGAAAAAACAAAGAAAATAATTGCAAGAAGTATTACACGTCTGAGGGGAAGCAAAGGAGCTCCTTCCAGGTAATTCTTATGTAATGCAACGGGTAAAGTTCCGGGAGGTCCGTGAGGGAAGGTGGGCTCCAGGGAGGTGAAAGAAGTTGTTAGATTCCCACATTTCCTTGTAGCTTCGACTTCACAAGACGTTCTGTAATGAGCCTTGCTAACTAACCTTAGGTTTACAAAGCAAGATATGTAAGAATATCTACCCGTACCTGTACATCTGCGCACCCCGACCGATGATCTGCGGAGGAGAACCCGCACAGGTTGGGCTTCTCAGGCACCAGGCAGCTCGGGAGTGCGGCGCGCGGGCGGGGAGAGGGCAGCGCAGGGGTGCAGGGGGTGCAGGGGTGCAGGGGTGCAGGGGGCGCAGGGGGAGCAGGGGTGCCGGGGGTGCCGTGGGTGCAGGGGGGCCGGGGGGGGAGGGGGCGCCGTGG